>JACAXG010000066.1:2734927-2936956 GCA_018881555.1 Amblyornis subalaris | reverse complement strand
TGAAATACTGATTCACACAAACCACTGCATTGTATGTTCCAAAGAACAGAAAGAATTTGTAGCTTGGCTTGAAACTGGGAAACAAAACCCTCCAACCAAGCAGGCACAGTAGGAGTTAATGAAAGGTTGAGAGTAAAGTCATTTTTCTTTAGCATTTTGTATTGTTTTGTTAATCAGTAAAAGAAATGTCATTTCTCCAGGCCTGTGGGGACTAAAGTAGAAGCCCAGGAGATGATTACATTGGATATGAGCTAAAGTATCTTTCCAAGAGATAAAAAATGTCTGGCTGACTAATAACTAGGAGAYAACAACAGCAAAAAAAAAAAGGAAAAAGAGAGAGAGAGGGAAAAGAGAAGCTGAAATGCAGTCAGAGGTCTGTGGGGGAGCATTTTACCATGCACACAGCCCCCCCACCACACCCAGAACCGTCCCTCCCGTGCCTGGTGCCTTCCTGGSTTTGGGAAAATCCTGCCATGGAAGCGGGAGAGTTTATTTACGGAGAGAGCGCCGGAAAACAAATGTTTCATCCCCTGRACTCTCACCTCTCCCGATATTAATGCGTGTGATAAATTCCTTGGCTAAAGGCAGGAGATAAACGGAGCGCATTTAGCCACCAAATTGCATTCCTCGCCATCCCTCAGCCGCAGGAGAGAGGGAAATGCCGGAGACTTTTTTCCGCCGGCACCTCGCGCACGAGGAGCAGTGCCAGGGAAGGGTAACCCTGACAGGCAGGTATTTTACTCCTGCAATACCCTCAAAAAGGAGCCTGAAAAGGTGCCCGGAGCTGGGTTTTCCCTCTGCAGGCCGCTCCACATCCTGCAGCCACCAGGAGCCCTACAGGCAGCGATCCCACTCCATAGGCTGCTCCCGCCCGGGTGGGATTCCAGGCTGTGCCTGCGACAATCGCACCGGCGCGAGTCAGGCAGCATCTCACAGGTAATTTATTCAGCTGCTGTTATAGCCTTTTGATAGCCTTATTTGCCCATTTTCTCCTCCCTGTTCCTCCCTTACAGACCCTGTTTATGAAGCTGCTGAAACAATTTGCAAGTAAGTTTAATAGATCAGATTCATAACACTTTGCAAACAAATTATTCCGGGAGTRATCCCCGTGCCTCCGAGCCAGGAAGTCAGCAAGAACTGGAAGGGAAGAGCTTTCTTATTCCTCTTGCACAGTGCAGGGCCTGGTGGGAAGGCATGAGCTGGTTTCCTGGAAATCTGATACTTCCAATGAGCAGATTAAAGCTCACAGAAGTTGCTTTGGGTTATTCTAAAAATTGGACAGCTTTGTAGAAAGTTGATAAAACGTTATGTAATTTATTTGTTTTAAATTTTGCGTTGTTTTTCAATACAAAATTTTTAATCCATTGCCACCACAGGTGCATAAATAAACAGGTGTCTCCCCAAAAAATTAGAGAGGATTGTCTTGTTATACATTTTGACTCCTTACATTTATTGTGCCTTATATTTACAGCTATCTGACACTGATAGAAAATTAATGGACACRTGGAGGGTGAGGCAAAAATAAGTTTTAGTTCTGCTGCAACTGATATCACTTCCCTAGGGCAAAGTTTGTGCTGCACAGTGTCCCACAGCTTCAGTGGGCACTGCTCTGAGGCTGTTGGGAGGGTCAGACTGAAGTCATCTCCTTTTGGCTGCAGCCACGTTCCCAAGAGCAAGACATTCCTGTTGCTTGATGGGACATGGAGTTTGGAGTTCATTTATCTCTCTCAGCTCAGTGCTGGTCACAGAGGGCTGTGCAAAGCCAACAAACCCACGGCTTACCCACCCTCAGGTGAGCTTTGCCCCTCTGGATGCGCTTGCAGAAGGTGCCAGGAATGGATTGGGATGGGGAGGATCCTCTGTGCTGTGATTTCCATGTGGTGGGAGACTGCAACCCCAGGTTTTCTCCTGGGTCTTCTGTGAGTCCTTCCTCCCTCAGGGTCATTCATCTGTCACAGGGTGAGTGAAGAGGAAGGCAGGGGAAGCCATCCCCAGCTCCCAGGGCCAACCTGTTCCCTGCACCCGGATAAAATCACTGGAGCCGAGCTTCTGCACGGACATCCCTTCTCCCACAAACAAGACCATTCGTCGACTCCTAATTTTATTTTATTTCTTTCAGCCGACTTGGTACTGAAATGGAGTTTAATGAGTGAAGATCTAACCGCCTGAGACTGACAACTTTGGTGGCGTTAATGCACCCCATGCAACTTACGCATAAAGCAGACCCCTTCTCAAGGTCGCTGCATATTTGCTTTGGTGCAGCAACAACAGTATCAATCTTCCTTCCAAACCCAGCAGATCAGATAAAGCCGAGGAAGTATTTAGAAGCCAACTTAGAAATAGGAAAAGGACATGTTCTCTCCAGGTACTCAAATGATTCTTTTAAATTAGCAGGTGATTTAGTGACATTAACCTTGAAAGGCCCCAAATCTATCCAGCAAATCTAAAAGGAATGGAACCGATTTCTCTGGGTTGGYGAGGTATAAAATTACATCGTCAGTGTATAATAGCTGAAACTCTCTTATTGATGATTAACCACATTTATTAACTGCAGCCCATAATCCCAAGATGTTATTTGGACAATGACTGAGATGTAATACAGAGCTTTCTAAAGGACCAGATCATGAAATGCACCAAAGGTCACCACGAAGCCCTGGAGAAATTAGAACATCAGTCTTGGAAGAAATCTATAGTTCGTTCTATTGGCCCTTCTGTCTAGTGCAAAACAATTCTGACAGGTTGATTCCTCCAGAAGATTCCTTATTTTTTATTTCAACACCTGACTGCAAGTTTAGACCCAAACCTTACCTGTGCTGGAGATTTTAGCCCTGTTCATGCTGATGGAAACTCCTGGGCTGGGAAGAGCAGCTTTGATGAGCCTTGGGTACAAATCCTGAGGTGGTAGGGGAGAGGAGGCTTCAAAGCATCTGGCAGCAACAGCTGCTTATTCAGGTGGAGTTTATTTAGCTGCACATTTTGTTAGGGATGTTTTACAGAGCTCAGCAGATCAGTAGAAATAGAGGAGTCAAAATATCCGGTTGTATGTCTTTATTCTGCCTCCTTCCCGCTCCCAAAGTGCATGATGTTAAAATCTGAGCAGCTAAATTTCCTTGGAAGCAGGAGCTCCAACTAAGTAGCTTCTCCTCCAATTTTCTTTGTGCTGGAAAACAGATATAAGTAACGGCAAATAGCAGAAGTTTTACTGACTTAAGATGTATTAAACATAATAAAAGACATTTTAAACACAAATTAACTTCCGGTAGAAATGAATTAGTTTGTTCCTGGAACATAATGTTGGAAAAGCCAGCTGCCAGGGCTGTAAATTCTGTTGTGCCTTAAACAATCGGAACTGTTTGCAGYTGGGGAATGAAGAGCTTCCACCCAAGAGGAGTTTCCCGACAGATCAATTCCCAGCCAGAGCAGTTCCCATTCCTGCTGTCAGGACCAGCTAAGCACAGGCTGAGGACCAAGGATCCCCTCAAACATCTCCRTGGACCAGCAAGGGTAGTCCAGCCTCTCCATAAAGTTCTAATGCTGGCAGTTTCATTTYCACATGTTTAAACTCTCTTTCAATTTCAAATGAAACTCAGGACTCCTCAGTATTCCCCATGCTCACCCTGGCAAAGTGTTGCAGTGTTTTGGTCAATAACAGATGTACTCCATCTCAAATGTGGTATTTTGGTTACGGTGTCTGTCCTGTGTGTTGTCTGTARATCACTCTTGCAGCTCTTGGAATGAAGATCATCTCTGAATGCGRAGACAAAATTGCCTGTAAAACACGAGGATGTCCAGCTCACCCACCTGGAGAACAATACTCAAAACTACATCTCACTTTCCACTCTCTGTCCCTCTCCACTTGCGTGAAATTACTAAGGCAGAGCAGAGACAATTTGTCCTGAGTTTTAAATAACATTCCATTGCGAAATGCTGGAGTTAGCTGTGGCAGCTAAAAACTCTGCCTTGGTTTCCTGAGCTGAGGAGGAAACGCAGTCCAACCTACAAGACGTTAAAAAAATTGCTAAAAAAATTATATAAACCCAGTACTGAACTATTCTCTTGAAAATCGTTTGAAAAGGGCAGAGTATTGGAATTCGAGACAACAGGAAGAAAAATGATCTTAGTTTGGAAAGTCTGTTTGCATTCTAATGAGAGAGGTTATTCTTGGGAAAATGGGCACCTTCCTCGGGCTCCCGCAGCAGGAGGTGGGATGTCAGGGACAGATATCACATTCCCTCCGACTTCCTCATGGTGGACAGACAAAAATTACAGCCATTGACGGCAGCTAATGAGAACCTCTGAACGGAGCCGGTGCCATAAAAGGAGCCTATTAGAGCTGAAAGTGGCTTTCCTCTTTCAAAAATATTGTGGAGGGCTTGAAATGCTTCCMCCTCTTGAATTAAGACAAGAAGCTGACATCTTTGAAACCTTTGCAAACCTGTAATCGAAAGAAATATCTCACGCTGAAAAATTGAAACGTGTTTTCGTCTGGTATTTGAACAGCTCCCTCCCCTCCATAATTAAATAGCTAAAAGGTAGCATAGTCCTTTGTTTGTTTTAAAGTCATGACATTAATAATTCCGCACTAATTTAAAAATGGAAAGTCATCCTGAACTGGAAAATTGGCATTTTTCAGAGAAAATGTCAGAACAAAATGTTTTGACAACTCTCAAACTTAAAAAATATRGAATTGAGGAACGAGTCATAAACCATTCCCCAGCTTGCAAAGTTTCACCATCCCTAGGAAAAATGCTTTCGGGAAAAAAGAAAAGCCTGTTCYAGAGCTGGCTGTCACTTGTGTGTGTTGCTCAGGTACACCCAGGCTTTCTGGTGCAGCTGCTGATCCAAGGACCTCCTYGCACTCACAGAAAGTATCTTCAGGAGTATCTTCATCCCTGCCTTCCTTGTGATTGGCAGGCTGAAAAACGTGTCTGGAAAAGAATTCCCCAGTGCCACAACTGAGAAAATTTTACATCCACTTTTCTATTTAGCCTGATGCTGCACCACCTTGGGTACCAGGCACCTGTGCCCTCACAGCTCAGAGCTGCTGTTCCTCCCCACAGTCCTCCTGAAAGCTCTGATTTTCACTCTTTGACCAGCCATTTGTGTAATCCYTGGGAGAGATGAATGCTCTCTGCAAGGCCCGGAAATGGGAGGAATTCCTCCTCCTCGGAGCAGACATCTCTGGTTAATCTGGGCGTTGGCCACRGAGCTGAGAATATCAGCAATCTTCAGCAATCCTTGGAGCTCAGCATTTGGATTTTGGCTCGCTTTGGTCCTTCCTGCACAACCCCATCCCCTCCTTCCCCTTCTCCCCACCGTGCCCGTCCAAGAGGAGCTTCACAGGCAGATCTCTCCCTCAAACCCGAGCATCTCTCCCCGCAGATGAGCCGAAGGAGCAGATAAGGAGSGTTGGATGACAGAGGAAGGCTGCAAATGAGCTCCCATTAGCAATTGCTGTGTATCTGGTGAGGGGCTGGTAAACAGTTCGCACTTATCTCTCCGCTCAGCATTTAGCTGATTTCCATAATGAGCTCCATTGAACTGAGAGGCCTCGAGGTGTCCCAAGGCTGTTGAGACGCAATGTGTTCTCTAAATCTGATTTATGTAAAGGTGAAGGCAATTGTGTTAACAAAGGAGAGGAACACGATCAACATGCAGCGTGCGCCGGCTGGGAGGAGCGCGCTGTGCGCGCCCGGCGCTCTCCGAGCGGGATCCGACAGCAGCCAGGGAGGCATCGGGAGGCAGCCTTGGAAAACACAGCCAGGAGGAAGATGTGTGGGGCTTTGTTTGTTATTATCTTTTTTTTTTTTTTTTTTTTCCCCTCTCCCCGCCCCTACAAAAGAGAGGAAAGCCGCGGCTCGAAGGCTTGCGGAGCATGYGAGAGGGAGAGGAGCTGCGTGCGCCCAGCCACCGCACGGTCCTGCTGAGCCCCAGCGCTGGGGCTCCGGTCCGCCCTCGGTTCCACCCTCAGTTCCACCTCAGCCCTATCTCAGCCTGGCAGGATCCTCTGCACAAACCCCACTCTGGGCCCGAGCACAATCTCAATTCCTCCTGCTCGCTCAGGCGCAAAATCCCGCAAACCCCAGCAGTGCCTGCTGTGGGTTGGAGTCTCTCTGTCATAACCACGGACAAAGGAAAGAAAACTCACACAGGCTTCTTACAAAACCACTTATTCCTTTGCATCGTCTCTGAGGGCCCCTATTTCCATCCAGTGTCCATGGATTCCACGCTGACAATCAGAGGAGCTTTCCAAGGTCGTGCACATCAGCATTTGCTTGGAGGCAGCTCTGGGGCAGGTGGACCTTGGCGGCTTTTGGCCACAATTTACAGACAACCATTAAAACTATGAAATAATTTCACGAGGGAGAAAGTAGAAATCTGGTCACGTGACTGAATAGAAATTAAGGCTCTTGGAAAAGCAAAAACAAAAAATCACAGGAAAGAGATGCTATCATTGGGAATAATTCTGCTTGGGTTGTAATGGGAAGTTCATGACTCAGTGGAGCTTTTGCATGGCTGGGTGCTTCAAGCAAGGAGAATCATAAAGAGAGATGAGTAGAACACGAAGAAGAAAGGATGGAATGCATATTTTTCTCATGGTAAATTAAGAGAAGATTGTAGGAGTGGAAATTCAGACAAGGAAAAGGCAATGGAATCTCATCACAACAGAACCAGCCATCTGCATCTGCTTTAATCCCTGCTCACGGGGTGGGGATGACAGTGCGAGCATGGCTGTCTCTCGAGGGGAAGAGAGGGGTTTTCTGCTAGTTTGCATTTAATTGCATATTTTGCGATTTTTTACACAAGCTCTTCTGCTAAACTTGGTTCCATTTGCCACAAACACTAACCATATAAACAACACGTCTGTCCCAAACCCTTATTACAACTCCCAGAACCACTCGCAGGCTTTCTGAAACCCATTATTATAATTATAATCAAGAATCACAGGACACTGTGATTTGTGCCAAAAATACGTMCACACTGAATTGTTTGTACAGGCCACAGACAGGGAGAGTGAGAGAAAGGATGGGGACAGAGAGATGCAGCTTCAGTGCTGCTTAATTCAGGCGCAGGAACACCCACCCTATTTGAATTTTCCTCTTTCATTTTCCAATTTAACTCGTAGCTGCTGAAATCCGGGCTAATATTTGCTTTGTCCTCTTTTCTCTTCTTTACCCTCAAACCAGGGAACCTTGATTTGTTCCCCTCCTTCCCAGCTCCAGGAGCCCTTCCCCTGGGAGAGGAGGCAGATCTGCTTCAAGGAGCAGCACTAAGCACCTCTCCATCCCAGCAGAGGGAAGGAAAAACCCCCTTTGGAAATCGCTGCAACGCTACTCAGCAGATGCAAAATGCAGGTAAACTCATTGGAAAATGCAAATGCAGCGTGGATCTCGGTTTTATTAGGCTTTTGCACACAGTTCCTCTCTCTTGAAGCACTTTGCAATCAAAAGACCCTGGAGTGGACTATTTTGAGCCCTGATTCTTTACGCTAAGAGGTGATGCTGATTAGGTTGTGCCAGCACAAGGCGCTGATATCAATATTCTGTCAGAGGCTTTTCTCAGAGGAGCATGGGGCCTGATTCTGTTCTGATATTTGCATATTCAGGGACTTACACCAGGGGGTCAAGCTGCTGTCTGGGCATTGGAACAGATTTGATCTTCTGTGCTTTGAACAGAGAGCTCTTCAGTGTTGCCTTTATATATGGAAGTATTCTTGTATTTAAGTGTGTGTGTGTCTGTGTGTATGCATGTACACATTAGAATATATCTGTACAAACACCAGAACGTGCATAAAAAAGAGGGTGAAAGGGAAAACCCAACGCCTCCTGCACGAGAGGGAGAACAAAGTGTGCCAAGAACAGTTCTTGCTTCACCTCTCCCTGTCTGAGAGCCACCTCGGTGCAAATCTCTGTCCTAGAACAGCAGCCCTATTGCCCAATGCATTGTTTTCAGCCCAGAAACTCAGAGCAAGAAAGGTGAGGGCAGCTCCTGAATCGGGAGAGGAGGCACCAAGGATGGTCTTTACATTCCCATTGCTCTGATTTGCTCCTAGGAGAACACAGGAGGACCTTGGCTCTTGACTTCAGATAAATTGCATCTGTTTTCCAGCACCAACAAACCAGCCAGTGTGTGGAGTTATTTGTTTACTCAGATGGTTAGAGCAGAGAGCTCAGCTCACAAGTCCCTTTACGCCCAAGGGTGGCTCAAAAGGCACTGCAGAGGACAAAAAGTAGGACAAAGCAGCCTGGGATCCCAGGGTAGAGTAAATCATGTCAGAGTTTTACATTTCTTCAGATCTGCAGAGTATCACAGGAGTCCATTGGCTGCATGCACCTCTCAGAACCCACGGGCAGAGCTTGGAGGAGTCAGGCTGTTACACCAGCCAGGATTTGGCCCCTTCTCTTTAATGGTCRTTGCCAACTCCACTCACACCCAAAAATATCTCCCAGGCTGAAGCTGAGCCAAGATGACCACAGAGGTCATGAATCTTGAAAAATTATTAACTCTTATTAGTATAATAATCCTTTTTATGACACCATAAAATTACATGGTGCCTTTCAGGATGTAGATAAACTCCATTCCCTGCGCTGAGGGGCCACCTCTCCCACAAAATGCTCCGGATTGCCTGTGTGCAAGCCCCTGCTCTTTGTCCTCACTGCCCTGGGACCTCATCCACTGACCAAATCTTCTGTGGGAGGAGTCCCATCACCCCATATCCTTGAATCTCCTCTGCACASTTCCACCAAAAAGATCTCAAGGGACGTGGAAAAAAAAAGTCATATATTCTCTTCAGGTTTGAATAGTCTAAATGCTGGAAAAATTTGCATTTCCTTTGTCGCACCTTTGGGCTGTAGCTGCTGTGCCTCTGCTCTGCAGGGATCCGTGGGGTGCAGTGGGAGGAYGGAAGTGGGCTTCTTCTGGAAAACTAGGACACCTGGAGTTTTTGCACTCGGTTTTCCCACGAGGTGACTGGATGATCTGAGGCATGCTGCGGGAGGTTGGTCTAGAAATCATGCTAACACTGCAAAAATGATGAGATTTCCTGCACTCCCAAGTGCCAGAGACCACGGGGAGAACTGAAGGGCTGGAGTGGGATGGAAGATCCCACAAGGAGGACAAATAATGCTGCAGCAGAGAATGATATTTCTGGGCAAACACAAAACGCAGCTCCCAGGCTTTTCCCCACACACCAAACTCTGGGTGCYCCAAGAAATAACACTCTGCCATTTTTTCCTCTGGTGACGGGAGGTAATGATGGATGGCCCAGAACACAGTGCTTGATTAAAAATGACTAATCAATCCGTTAAAGATCAAAAATTAACCTGCCAGAAGCACTGGCGCTTTCAGAGCCCCAACCAGTCTATTTTTGCTGCTCGTGTGAGGCTGTGTGGAGAGAAAGCCTCTCCTGCTGTGCAATCCTGCTGAGTCAGCAGCCCTGGGTCAGCTGATGCCTCCCAGCCTGGTGAGGAATCCAGCCTGGAACTGCTCGGTTCTTTGGGCTGTTGCTGAAAGAATTTTAATCCAAAATAATTACCCGCACGTTGGCTTCTGGGAGATGAATCTCTGTCAACTCCTGAGAGAGGAATTTCTGTTTGTGGAGACTTTTTTGAGGGTTTTGTTTTTGTTTTTTTTTTTTTTTTGATTGCAAGCCAAAAATTACGATTTGTGATGCAGAGAAGGAATGGACAAAAAATCTTGAATTTGCCACGAAAATGCTGTCTAGGAATTCCCAAGTTTAAAACCGTTACTTATAGACTTCCAGTCTTTATTTTTTCCACCAAAAAATCACTGTCTTACTTCTGGAAATGATTAAAAGATACATAGCTTTGATTTGTTTCCTATCCCCTTCCCACCTACTCCCCCTGATACGAATGGTTTTAAGCAACATTGCTCTAGACAGCAGATGTTACTTGTTTCAGCTAAAGTAAAATAAAATAAAATAATCCAATGCTTGAAAAACCCAAGGAAAACAATGAACTCAATTTGACCAGGAATGCTGCTAAATCAATAACAATGACCCCATTCTTGACTGGTAAATACACTTACACTGGCACATACAGAACACAGAAATCTCCAGTTCTGGCTGGTACCAAAGTGCAATAAAGGGGAGTTGCATTGGCTTGGAGYCTCTACCAACAGCAGAAAAGAATAAAAAAATCAGCACGTGGTTAATGAAGATGAATAGACACAGGGAAAATGGAATTTTCGTGTTTCCAGGGGATTTCAAACAACAGTGAGTAAAATCTTCCTAATAACATAATTTAAAAAAATAGCGTGTGSATGTGAAATTAATCTGGGCTGCCACTGCATCGACTTCAGCTGGCTCCAGGCTGAGGATTTTCTTCAGGAAGAAGTAAAGTCCATGGGCARTAGAAAGTGACCCTGAAAAATCTGYGTTTGCTTTGGCCCAGGGYGAGAGGARCATCCCTGTGTGAGCTCTGCTCCCACATCCAGGGCATGGAGGTGCCACCCTCCAGTGGGACATCCTGGGACACCGAGCTCTGGGGGTCCGAGGGACTCCCTGGGGTGCAGGACATCGTTGAGATGCTGGAGCATCCTCCCTATCATGGATTTTCCAGATTGTGGACTGTACAGAGGGATCTGTACATCCTCCACTTTGGGCTTTCTGCTTTCTCCAAGGATGTGTCCATGACAGTGGGAAAGAGGAGCTGAAGAAACACGGAGACAGCCCTACAACCCCCGGGCACGGTGTAAGGATCCATGGGCTACAATCAGTTTGCTGTGCAAACATGAGGAAATCACCTGAATTYGACTTCCCTGGCTATGAAATTGGGAAGTTGACACTCACCTCCACTTTTTGACATTTACAGATTATATGTTTTGTAGTGTTTTTTTTAATCAGGAGGACAATCTTCATTCTGCAGAGAACTGAAGCCATTCTGCTGGACAAAAGAGGGAAGAGTGTCCCTGCTCGAGGCCCTGTGGCAAAACCGTGGGAACCGGGCTGTGCAGTCCCTGCACAAACACAGCTCCTGAGCCCAGCAGCACGTGGTGTCTCCTCAGCGTGAGGAGGAAGCTGCAGATTGGAATTTGGCCGTGGTTTGCTCCAGCTCCTGGCAGCAGCGGATTCCCTGAAGCGCCTATTCCGTCTTGCTGAGGGATTGGCTGGGCACGGGCGCTGCTCGCTGGAGCCCGGCGCAGCAGTCACRTAAGGTCAGGCTCACAAGATGTACGGCCCCGTGCCTGCGTGGGGGGCTCAGCCTCCCCGGCGTTATGGCCCGGGGAGCCGCTCTTCCGCGACGTGGAGATCCGTAAGGAATCGCTGCCATTAACGGACTCCATTAAACGCGAGACGTGTGGGAAAAATTGCACTTTGATTTAGTTTAGCAATGTGGAGATATTGGCAAGATAATCACATAAAAGTGACACCTTTTATAGCCAAGCTCTTTGATTTTATGTCAGTGAGTTTCAATTTCTCACATTTTTATGTTCATATATAGGTCCTTGTTCTAATGTATGCATTAGCTGGCGTAAAGGTTAAATAGATTGTTTTAGCATTTTGGGATACAGATTGTGGATATGCACAAATCTTCAATGGGCTGGGTGWGTTATTTTGGGGAGGCAGGAGCTGTGAGAAGGGAGCAGGGATTATTCCTCCGACTTGGTCCCATCTGACAAAAAAAAAAAAAAAAAGAAGGAACAATGAGAAAAAAAGTATTCTATATATGTAATGTGATTTGAAAAGCAGATCCGCAGGCTTCCCAAGAACTGTCAGAAGGAACAGATGGTGCGGGTCACCCTGCTTCATGAAACGCTCCCAATCTGAATATTTATTTTTAAACGCAAAAAAATATCTATTCCTCGTGAGGCAGATTGTGATCTCCCTTACATCAGCAAAACTGTCTGGAGCTGGGATTGGCACTGGATTGATGCTGAGAGTCGCAGGGGGCCAGGGAGGCTGAGGCCATAACCTGCCCCCTGTGGAGGAAGTCAGTCTCAAGGGCTGGTTCCATGGTTAAGCAGCTGAGACTAAACCTCTGCCTTGTTCAGTGATTGCACAACCAGAATATTTTTGTTATAAAGCCCCCTGGTGTTGAAGGTACTCAGTGTAGGCGCTGAGTCTCCTGTAGAAATGACAGGTAAATCAGAAATAATGTCATTGGTGTGACCTTTAGAAGCGTTTCACACTCCCCTGGGGTGTGCGGCACCGACAGGGGTTTGCTGCCCGGGTCCCAGCTGATACAGACCATTCCTTATCATCACATTTAGCCTGGGCCAAACACACACCTCGGGGAAGTCATATTTCAACATCCCTTAAACCACCTTGGTACATTTAATCCCTCAATTCATCTTTTCCCTCTCTGTCCTCAGTCTCTGTTCTGCAAGCCCTCCTCCCCATGTCCCTGCTACTTTACTAAGAAGTCTTTGAAAGACTAATACTACAAGTCTGGATTTTAACATGTAATTTCTTTCTCTCACACTTTTTTTTCCCCCCCTTTTTAGTTACTTCTGAAAATCTTTTGCCTCTATCAGTCTCTGAACCTGGATAGATGACTCTTCAACCCATGAAGGGAATTCAAGTTGTCTCTTTAAATCTTCCTCTTCCCTCCACTTCACGTACTCCCAACACCTCTTTGTCTTTTCATTTCACCTCATTTAAATATTCAGCCCAATTTCAAGGCTTAATAATGATGAATAAGATTGAGATTAGGATTTAATAAGAGTGTTAAGGAAAGATTTGTCATTCCAATGGCTGTAGGTCTTGGCTGAAATTGAATTGGCATCCGGCCTCTGGGCATGCGCCGAATGGAGCTGTTGGCTGGATCCCATTACGGTTTTCTCCAGAAGAGCAGGAAAGGTTTCCTACACTAAGCCCTGGCATACAGGGATGAGTTGCTCCCTGGCTAATTGTCCCCTCACATCCACTTCCTGGAATACAGGCAGTTTGACTCAACRGCTGGAAAACCTGGGACCTCCACATGGATCGAGGTTTTTTTAGGTATTCAGTCTTAGCTGCCTTCATTGTGCGTTTCACATCCAGGTAAGAGTCAAGGGGCCGAATCAGTGCTTTTCCAGGGTCTAAATTCCCATCCTGGAACTAAGAATTGCAGTGACAAAGCCTAAATCCACAACTAAGTCTCAGACTGAACTTCCACAAGGCTGAGTTGAGTGTTACACTTTGGTCTAGGTGGAGGTGCAGCTGTCAGACCAAAGCTCAAGGAGGAAACRTGTGATGGGCACTCTAAATTCCATTATTGCTTTGCAGACACCTACTAATGCCAATTGCTACGTGCAGCATGAGCTGAGAATCTCCTCTGGGAGCTGCCTGCTGGGATCTGCAGGTGGGCATGGGGAGCTGAGCAGAACCCCTCTGGACCTGCAAGTCCAGGAGTAACTGGATGCCCAAGCAGAGTGTGCTGAGAGCTGAGAACATGCAGCGTGCTGTGCCTGCAGGGCAACGTGGGGAGTGGTGTGGAGGGGATGGGAGGATGCCAGAATTTCTTGGAGAAGCTGCTTCYGAGCTGAGCTAATCTTCTGTCRCTTTGTGCCCTTAGTGGGAGAGCCAGGCTGCAGGAAGTCATTTGATCTAAAACACAGTGCATGGCACATAACAAGTGTCATGTTTGAGATATACCTCACGCACCCCAAAGCCCTCTGCAGCCTCTAGGGCCTCTTTTTCCTTGAGGGGAGACCCTCTGGGCTGTGCCAGGCTCAGCACTGTGAACCTTGAGCCACTGATGCGGTTTAAACACTCRTACAACACCGACGGTGTCTGTCGTGCTCGGACTGGAGATGTTGAACGAGCAACACCGGCTCAAACTGTTCTGACAAGGGCTCGCTGGAGAGTCTCAAACCTTGTGCACACACGGCCCAAAGAGGCTTAAAGCTCCTCAGGATTTAGGGACGGATTCCCAGCTCGGGGAAAGCGCTGAAGCTCTTTGGAAATCAAGGGGTTTGTGCCGCTTTACTCCAGGCGAGGGTGYGGACCTGGGGGTGCTCTCACTGCTCAAATTGCTCTGCAGTTTTAGAGAGTTTACAGTAAGCCTCTTAAACTGCTCGAAGGGCTTACAGTATCTTAAGCCTCTTAAATTATATTTTAAAAAAACTTACAGTATTTTTGGCAGAATCTACCGTTTGGAAGGATTCAAGGTTAGGAGGAATCAAACTTGGCTCGCTCGATAGATTTTATTGAGAATTAAATAAATTTGATGAAATATAGTTTTAATAATTGAAAAATTATAAACTCAAATAATTATTTTGCCAGTCTGCATTAATGGAATTGCTTGTGAACATACATTAAAATATTCAAACTGGCAGAAAATGCCATAATTTGTAAACTCACGATTTCCTGGTGTAGGTRTTATTAATTTTACAACCACTTATCYAATTTTCTTCAAGCTTGACTTAATTTTTATGTCACCGTTACCTCTACAAAATCAGACAGTTTGGCAAGTCCACCCCAATCTACTTTTGAGAACTCAAAGTGTGAAACGTCTGATTAGAATATAAGAGGAAAATACATTTGTTTTCAAATAATTCAAAGAAAGATCTTGTGGTATTCCTGAGAATTAAACAAGAAACAAAAAAACSCCAAAGCTCTTGGGGTGAGACTAAATTGAACAGATTTCTTCATGCACAATTGAAAGGAGAGATTAAAAGAAAAGAAATTGGAAAGTTAATGTGACTACAGAGGTGGTGACAGCCCTTTCCCATCAAACTCATTAGCTACTCCATTTTAGTGACTCTTTGAGCGTGATGATTTTTTTGTGACACGAGACAAAAATATTGATCTTTTCTGTGCTCCATAGTAACTAAAGTGCATTTAGAAAGTACCAACAGAAGTTCCACATAACTGGCCCTCCATACACACGCAGGGAGGATTTTTAGGCTTTCCTTCCAATTTCCTCAGTAAGCTGCATCTCTCCTCTCCCCCACCTGCCTGTCAGAAAAGTGGTCAAAGCAAAGACAGCAAGAGTTTCCCACGGAAATCTTGTGCCACCTACGAGAAGGAGCTCCGGCTGTAGCAGCTCTGGTGCAATGTCTGGAGTCCGTCCATGTGAACAAATGGGCACCATATGTGGTTGACAGCCAGTTCTTTCCATTCCAGCAAAGCCAATTGATTCGAGCGCACCARTTTGATAGAGGTCTGTTGGGAGCCATCAGATGAGCCTCGATTTTGACAACTCAATCAGCAAGAATGTTCTGTTCCTGCAAGGAGAGGGATAAAGCAACTACCAACCAAAATCTTGGAGCCAGACTTGCACCAGATCTGAGCTGTGTTTTTTTTCTGAAGCTCAATAAGCTGATTATATAAAAAAGTGAACGTGTTCTGATTGTTTTGCAACCCAGTGCTCGCCTACAGGAACTGTYGACATGGTCAAAACCTGAAGGGGTCCTGGAAAATGTGTGTTCCAAAGAAACCAAGGCACTCCTTTGCCGGAAGAGAAAGAGCCAGTCGGCACAGTCTCTGTACTCAAGGGAGAGGTGGGGCCAAGCTTCCAGATACTGYTTGCAACTTGACTATTCTAGGTTATTTTCATGGACCAAATCAGTTGCATTATTTTTGAGTGAAGTATCTGAACACYGAAACTGCTGCTGGACAGTGACCTAAACCTCTAAACCATGATTTGCCTTTGGAAAGTTGCTGCTTCTGCTGCACAGAACATTCTGCAGGTGAAGCTCTTATGGCCAAACATTTTCTTATTGTTTTATGTTGTCTTTTCAGGCCTGTGCCAGTTGTTGTTCTYTCACCTCTGCCCTTCTAACACACATGAGTTTGGAGCTTTATGACATCTTTGACATGTCTGAAAGTCAGGGGAGCATCACAAGCTCTGGGCATCACTTCCAGAGCTCTTGGGACACYTTCTGGTTTGATTTTTTGATTATTTCCACCCATATCCCCGCAGTCAGGCCTTGCCTATGCACCATGTGAGCTTCACCAGTCCTTCTGAATATTTTATTATTGTTTCAGTGCTCATCTATCAACAAGACCTTGGCACATCTGAACCCCAGCCTTTTTTTTCCCTAGGAAATGATTGAAAATAGCAGTAATTATGGGGGGGAAGAGGGGAATTGTTTTGTGTTTATCATTATTATTTAGTGGATATTTTTGTAACATCTTTTAGAGATTAAGTTCAATTAGGAAACAGATGGCACCAAAATATCGTCAAACATTTCTGATGGGCAGCAAATTACCGACTTAATTATGTAAATAATTAAAATTTATATTTACACCTGATCATCCAAATGACGGGGAAAATACCAATTTCAGGGTTTGTTATGATTGCTGGCAGGGTGTCAACCTGTGGGCAAGTCCTTTCCTTTCTTCAGCTTCCGATGTCTCCCTCAGATCTTGGAACAGCCAAAAAACCCTGGAAAAGCGAAAAAAAAAAAAAAAAAAGAATGAAGACTTCCAACCAAGTTTCTGTCATGTAGGTGCTGTCCTGAGTTTAAAAGGAATCCCTGTGCTGGTTGAGAGGACTTTGTTGTGAGCAGGCTCCCACYGCACCCAGAGCTCAGCCCCAGCCTCATGCACGAGGCTGTACAAAGGCGTCGTGAGAGGCAGCTCTGGCACTGAGAAGTTTAAAGGCCAAACAAACAGGGCTGACATGCAGCAAAAAAAAAAAGGAGAGCGAGAGGGAGTCAGGCAGTTTTATTAACTTCTGTATTACACATGCAGAACTGAGGCACGGAAAGATAAAATGTGTGATTCTCATTTGCACTAAATTTGCTTTCCACTACTCTGGCAGCATAAACGGGCCATGAAGTGGGTATATATTACATTTACACTCACTTTTCATTTCTCCCATGATGTTAAAATGCTTCAGTGTTAGTGAATATCAGACCTGGAATGATTTCTCTAAGATCACAGAGGAAATCCAAGCCGCTGAACCCACATTTCCTTAGAGCCACTCCAGTGCCTCAGGTACACRACTCCCCTTTCTGGGCAGGAGTCTGGTGTGCACAGCCCCAGGTTATTTAACCTGCTTAAAGGGTCAGCTTTTCCAGGAATATGCAAGGAACCAGGAAAACTGGGCAGCTTTTCCTCATCTTCTTTTGCCTTTGCTTTTACCTTAGACCGTGATGGCAGGAGAAGGAGGAAATGAAAGAAAAAGCTCTGAGGCAGTGGTAGGGATCAGCATGTTGACTTCTAACCTCAGCTTTCTAGGCTGCACATCCCAGGGTAATTTTTTTCYCAGACTGAGCTGGAGCTGCTAAAATCCATCAGGAATCACTGTTTGTATTGTCTCCAGTATCCTGCTCCCTAGGAAAAATATTAGAGCTGCATTTGCCTGCAAAAAACTAAARCTCCTCAGGACATGATTTTGCTTCATTTAACCTGCTCCAGAGGTTGGAATAGGTAAAATAGATAAAGTGCCATGGTTTTGATTCTGAGCCATCTTTGAAGGTCAAAACCAGGCTTCTGTGGTTCTTCCTACTTTCTGTGTTACAGGTTCTGCAATATTAAGATTTTTATCTTAGCCCTGTTTTATCAGCTCTCTTCTCCCGTCCTAATTTGGAGCCAGTGGGGGTGGGGAGGGGAGAGGTGGTAGGGAGGTCAGACAAATGCTTCTATTGATATCCCTGTAATAAAAAGAGCTTTACTTTCCTTTCTGCTGATAGCAGTCAAAGGAGCTTTGCTTTTGATAAAATTAACCTTGGAGCCAGAAACAACAGAAGCTGCTCTGATTTCATCAGCCCTTCTATCCGAGGAGACGTGAGCACTTACTAGCAATGAAAGGGGACAGAACAGGGCAAATTCCTCCCCTCAGCTCAGTGGATCCCACCTCCAGTGGTCTGTGCTCAGTTTCAGCACCTGGCCCCACCATGGAGATGGAGAGAGAAGCAGAAAAACATGGATGTCTGGAATTACTGACCTGCTCACCCCCACTCCTTACATGGRTGTGCTTAGACTTCATCCTGCCCCTGCACTGGGCAGGTTTGTGTTGCATGAGATCCATACCAGGCCATTTGTTTGAGGTCRGTGCACGTTCTACAGTCACCCACTGGCAGAGGAGCTCACCTGGATCATGATCCAAATGGATATTTCCTCAGGAACATGCCGATTGGAGTGACATTGAGAGGATGACAGCCTTGTCTCTCTGATCATCCTCAGCACTGCTCCAAAGTCAGGGAGGAGTGTCTTCTCCAACTCGAAGCCCTGTTGTTATCACAAGCAGATTTTATGGTCCAAGCGCTCCCCCGAACAGCCATTTATCAACTGCTGCCTGCCTCTAAATCCCTTATTTAATGTGTTAGGAACCACTTCAAAAAAGTACCTGCGCCCCATAATGCTGAAGTGCTTCATCATAAAAGATAATGATTATGATTATGATCTGCATAAGCAAAGGCCATTGCCTGGTCTATGCTGGCAGTATAAAGGGATTTCCTTCCCTTCTCCCTCCCCTCCGGAATGTCCTCCCGTGCGCCCCCAGCTGTGAGCACCACTCGGAGCAGTTGCCACATGAAACAACTCATAGCCACAGCTGTTAGGCAAGGGTGGAAAGAAAACCTAGTAATTCTCTTGGAGGCTTCTTCCCCCTGAGGCCTGAGTTCCGTGCTGGTGCAGTGACACGGAGCTGGGTCTGGGAACGGGATAAGGGAGSATATTGTGGCCCAGGTCTCTGGAGGGAGTGATGCTCATCAAGGGATGWTGTACAGCCAGTTCTGGCCTCTCATCCAAGGATGTTTTAGTGGAAGAAGGTTTTAGCTCAAGCAGAGTCACCAGCAGGCAGAAAGGATCCCTGCACCACATCAGCCCTGTCAGAAAATCYCCATCATCCCTTTGCTCTGCCCAGACCCCTCCATTCCCATGCAGACAGGAGAAAGTCCTTCCATCCCAAGGAACTGAGTCTCATCATCACCCAGGACTGCAGACTGCTTTGGAAAGGGTGACCAAAATGACAGTCATCAGCCTGGAAATGTTCTCTTTTCCCTTATTCCTTTCTCCTGGAGCAGGGGATAAAAGTGATATTTTTATCCTCTGTGGAAAAGAGATCTGCAAAGCACTGCTGGAGGAGGATTCCAAGTGGCTTCCAGGGGAAATCTCTGCCAATCTACCTCACTGTCGATTAGCACAGTGGTTTAAGCAGCTCAGGGTAATATCTCTCAGCAGACAGCTGTAAATGCTCATTGTCAATATGTACAAATAAATATTTCAGGTGGAACAGACAAAGACAGAACGGTTCGTGTCTCTTCTCAAATACACTCGGTGCTTTCCCCTTCTTTTTTTCTTTCTATTTTAAAAATACATTGGTRTAATTCCAATAAAGGCCCGAAAAAAGAGACATGAGGATGTAAAYAGGCAAAGCAATTCTGATTTTGCCCAGGTTTTGCTGCATGGCAGCATTGCYCAGGGAGGAAAGCCTGACTCAGAAGAAATGGTTTCCACTCCTGCCCTCACAACGTGACCTCAAGCAAGTTGCATTTACTCTCTGCCTCTTTCTTTCTTCCCTCCTATAGCTTCTTTCTTCTGTTTTTTTTTTTGGGGGTCTATTTTTTTGTGAAAAATACTGTCCATTTTGGATGCATTTGAAAAGAAATCCATGTCCAGTGAGGATGCTGGTGGCTATTGTAAAAAAAATTAGAGTTTTTAAGCCCGAAATGGCCAATTGCCTCCTTACACTGCTGAGTAGTGTGATTGTACAGTTAGTCCTACTAACTCAGCAGGGGGAGTTGGAGATTCTCAAATTTCCTTCCATTTTTTTCCTATTCATTTCCAAAGGTGAAAGAAAAAGCTTTTTTTTTTTTCCTCTACGAGTGAAAAAAAATGTTAATATCTTATTTGGTGTTTTCCTACACAATTGAGGATTGAAATATGCAGCCACTTCAGTGGTTTTCAAATCAAAGCATTCCCTGCGTTGTGGAGTTGTGTGAGAGGGAATTGAAATTGCCACACGCCCATTCACCACCTAATTGATTTTTCTAACTGTAATGCAATTTTTTCCCCCTSTATCTTTTGGACAAAGCATTTACAGTGATATTGTCTTGCTGTAAGCCCACACTGGTGCTGTTCAGTCATTTATTGTGAGAAGTTGCTTGGAAAAATGACAGCAATAACTTCATGCTGGCTGTGAGTGGGGTTCCTGGGTGAGCAAAAGCCTGACTGCAGGTGTCGGAGCTCTTCAGCTCGCCAGCGTTTGGAAAAATAGATGAAGGCCTTGAAAATCCCTCGGCCAAAATTTTTTTTGGAACAGAAAAGATGTCATCTCCAAGAAAACCATGATGTATGGCAGCCTTCTTTGCAGGGTTACAGCRCAGTATTTTTAGGACTATCAATTGCACTGGAGATAACTTGTGTCTCCCTAAAAATATCGTGCTTGCAAACAGGTTTCCCGAGAAGTCACAACCCAGGTAACCCACATTTTTACATAAGATGTGCAAAATCAGAGGCAGGGGAAAGCGGGGGAGTTTTAGGGAAGAGGCAGCAGGCTGTGGGATGGGGAGGTTCAGGAAGGCCGCACGGCGCTGTTTGCTCAAGCACAACACAGGCTAAAGTAAAATTACACATTTTTGGTCGGGTGCTTGGATTAATAGGTAACCYGCAGTCATGCTGGGAGAATATATTTAAAAGCAATGAGCTACTCTGGAAAAGGCTTTTGCTTGTGGTCCTGACTCTGGGAACGTTGTGTTATTCATTAGTTCAAAACCAAACTTCCATTAACATACACACACCTGCGCCTTTCCATGTGCGAACAGCTTTGCAAGGAGTTGGATWAGAAAGTTCCTGAGTCAGTCAAGATTTATCGGCGAGGCTGCGCGATCGTCCCGCTCTGCCTCAACTACTTTTGAGCCTATTACGGTTTTCGCCTCTATTTTAACAGCTTGCCTGAAATAAATATGGCCTGATTTCCACCCCTGGCTGTTCTCTGTGCACAGCACTGGTCTTTGATGCCTGCACAAGATAGTAATTAATTTGCAGTTTCATTCACTGAGAGAGACGTGCAGTGGGAACGTCCCTGGGTAGACGGCAATTACGGCTTTCCAGCACACCACAAGGTTTTTAAGTGGAACACCATCTCCTTACACAAATTGTGTTCCTTAAAGATCAGAGCCGGCCCTACTAGCCCACTATCTCCTTCTCTGGAGTTTGCCTGGAAAATCTCCCGTGTGGCGGGAAGAGGAGGGTCTCTGGAACAAGAACCCGCGTCTTGCTGCGCTCGAAGCATTTGTAAACAACTCACAGTGTTTGCTCAGAGGGGATTTTTTTTTTTTTCCTGCTGTATTTTCTGATGAATGCAATGAAATGTGAGGGAAATGAAGGTCTCCTAAGTACATTTTAATTTAGATGAAAAATTATACATTATTATACCATACTGGTGATTGTTCTGACATAATTGATTGGGAGGGCCATCCACAAAGAACAGCAGGAAAGCTTGACTTTGAGGAGAATGCAGAAACAGATTTAACCATTTAGAAGGGTGATGGAAAGCAGGGTGATGGACTGGGGAAGGGAAAACCTGGATTTGGGTTTCCATTTTGCCATTCTTTAGGGGAGTCACCTCCTTTTCCTCTGCCTCTCTTTCTCCTCGAAAAAATGGCAACACAGGAAACAGGACTGGGGCCAGGGCTGGGCCCAGGATGGGGGTGGGAGGTAAACTGACACAAATGAGAGACTGACATGTTGGAAAGGGAATTTTTGCTTCAGTGATGACATCAATATGGGAAAATTCAGATCCCCGTTTTCCAGTGTATCTATGCTTGTATTGCAACATTTTAAACCTCCACGGACACCTTATGGGGCGAAAATGCAACAAAATGAAGTGAAAACAAGACAAATAACCTGTGCGTCCCTCGATTCGCCGTTCCCTAAGGAACTGGTATTGTGTTCCCAAAGATATTCCACACACCATGTGGCGAATGATTTCCCACCCTCCTCTAGGTTTTTGGGGTTTTCACAGATGTAATTATAGTTATTTTCATCTTTCTTGGAGAGGTCACCTTACATTGTAAAGATAGTGTGAAATGGGAGACCTTACAGGAAATGTTATTATTACAATAAAACAGCTCTGCTGCTGTTAATTCCCACTCACAACGTGAGGACAGACCCCAGTATATTCTGTTTCTTAGGTTTTTAACCCCGAAATACCAGTGATGGAGAAAGAAGGGTGGCTGGACCGGTGTTTGCAACTCCCAGATTGCTGGGATTATGGATTGCAATGGGCACCCAGAAGGCAAAGCTCATCTTTGGAGTGACTGTGCACAGAAAACTCCACCCAAAGGGCAAAAGAGAGCAAGGGGAGGGGAGGAGAGAGGGGAGATAACTTGGTTTGGGTGAAATAGCAGGAACCAGGACTTCACCTCCCTGGCCTTACTCCTGACTCCCAGTGTGGACATCTCCATCCTGCCTGGCTGTCCTGGCTCCCTTTGGGAGCAGCTGGGAGGAATATCCCATCCCAAACACACTCATCTGACCCTTTAGAGATGGGATGAGATGCTCTTGGGATGGGATAGTTTTCAGCCACCCTGCCATGTGCTTTGGTGCTGGGAGAGGTGGAGAGATCTGCACTGTGGGTGTTCACCACACAGTTCCCTGGGCAGAAGGCTCCAGGGATCTCTGCTGCTCATGAATTTACATGTTGAAAACAAAACTTTCGAGAAGCATATGGGGTTTTTCTCAGGCACTTGTGAGCTTTTCCAAAGGCTTTTTCCGCTCTCAGTGAGGGTTAAAACCCCAAAAGAATGGATCTCCACGGGGTAGCTCGAGAGATCAGTGCCAGCCATGAATATGACATTGTTGGGAATTGCAGAGAGAGAGGCAAAAGCTGAGAATAATGGGAATTTAAGATAAAGAGCTGGCTTTGGGAAGAGTTTTGGGCAAGTCATTGAGATTACTGAGAACTGCCTTCCCCGTGCTGCAGAAACACTCAGTGCCTTATCTGCCTTCGGGAAAACCTGTTATCCAGGGGATGCTGTGAAATCGAAATGTTTCTCCTAAGTGTTTGTTAGGAGCGAGGGGGATATATCTCACCTGGATTTGTGCAATCCGAGGCTACAGACAGCTTTGGTTTATTCAGACCCTTATGAAATTATTGCCATAAATCTTTCCTGAACTGACTTAGAGGATGCATTTCTTTGCCTGGATGGATTTATGCTATCTCCAGAGAAGCAGCTGAAAGTTCACACCCTACAGGGCCCTTGTGGGGAGGCAGAGCAGGCAGCACTGGAGAGTGCATTTTGAGGCCCTTTTGAAGAGGCCATGACTGATTCCTACCTGGCACAGGGTTTAGCACATGCTCCATGGGGCTCAGAGCCCTTAAGTCTCAAGGCAGCTGGAGCAAACCTGTGTAAAAATGTCCCACCTTGACACTAAGTGATGGAGTTTTCTCTGAGCTGTCAATAAAAACAGCCAGCAAAGGGCTACGTGCGTCTTACATCGTCAGAATGAGGCTTGAAAGATCTTTATCTGATGCACAAGATGTGTGCTGCTTGCTCTTCCCTGGGCTAAATGTCATTCCCAGGAGAACAAATGCTCTGCCTCACCTCTGCATTTCACAGCTCGGTGTGTGTATAATAATTATTCCTACTTGGGGTKTTACTTCAAGTGTCCTTAGGCTCTCCTCATCAACATTAGTCTCCTAAACCTTTTTGCATACGAGTCCCTGTGAGCTGCTTCTCTGTTCTCCCACCCCATTTTGATCTTTTTCTTTTATGTTTTTAATATATATATGTGTATAATAAAGCACTGAACCCAAACTGAACACTTTCTTCCAATTAAGGCCCTGGCAGAGCACAGCGGAGTGGAATAATTGCCTCGCTTGTTTTACACAGAATACTCGATTAGTGGTTTGATCTGGGACTCAACACTCACCCAGAATATTTGGTCTTTTTCTATTTTTTTTTTCCTTTTAGCCCTCAGCAGCACATGAAAAGACAGGTGTAGACTCTGCCAGGCCAGCCCTGAGATTCCAACAAGCTGTTGGTAACAAGCAGCGCTGTTCCTCCGTTTCATCTTTTCCATTCCTCTTGTATTTGGAGGATTTTGCATCTGCTTTTTTTTTTTGTTACCTTGACATCTTTATGCTCGTGGAAGGCGTATTTTTTTCCTTGAGCCTTCCACTTAGTTGCAGCACCCTGTGTAATGCAGTGCACAGGATGAAAGCCGTTATCTGATTTGAGTTTAATGTTCAGAAGTCCTCAAGCTGGTTTATCTAAAGATCCTCCCTGTATAATTGTATACTTAGAATTCAGCTGCAGTGTAATAGGGCAAGAGCCCTGTGTTCTGTCTGGAATTACAGAAAAGGAACTATTTATTTTTAAGCAAATAGGAATGGGAAAAAGGGGGGAAAATTGCCAACGTAAGAAAATGTATTCAGCTGAATTTCAGGAAAACCTACCCCAGGGTTTGATGTATGCTGGAATTAGATTGGATTTAAAGGCAGTGAATAGGAGAAAAATCAGCTGTCTGGAGAGATGAGGATTAAAATTCAAAACCAATAGAAAGACTTTAGGCAGCTCTAATCAAGGAATCAGCCCTTTTGGGCCGGGTCCTGCACAGAAATGTCATACAAAGTTTCTAAGTGACTCTGGGATTTGAATCCAGCTCCTGCATGTATTTCCCTTTAGATGCATTTTCAAGTGACTTTATTAATATAATGAAAGCAAATTACTTAAATGAGAAAATGAGTTACCTGATTGCAGATAATTTAAGTCAATCGGCTCCTAACTGGATGTTGTGGTTTAACCCCAGCCAGCAGCTCAGCCCCACTCACAAACCTGTGCTGGGCTGGGGGAGAGAGCTGGAAGGGGAAAAGGGAGGATATTTGTGGGTTGAGACACAGACAGGTCAATAGATAGAGCAAAAGCCACGTGGACAAGCAAAGCAAAGCAAGGAATTCACTCCCCACTTCCCACCAGGAAGGCTCAACCATCCCCAGGACAGCTGGGCTCTCTCACCCGTAACAGAGGGGACAGTTGTGGTCAGCTGTCCTGGCTGTGCACCTCCAGTTTGTGCCCTGGTGGGGTGAGGAGCAGGAAAACCCCTGGCACTGTGAGCCCTGCCRGCCTCAAACACCCCTGTGTTATCAACCATGCTTCCAGCACAAACCCAAACCACAGCCCTGAACCAGCTACCGCGGAAAAAAAATGAACTCTAGGCCAGCCAAAGCCAGCAGCAGAGCTGTGCCCGTGCTCCTTCAGGGTCTGTTAATGTGATCCTCACATCTGAGACCCAACATATTGCTGTTATGAAAAGTATTTACAGCCTCCAGCTCCAACCCGCAGCGGAAACATGGCAGAGAAGTAAAACAAATAAATCATAAAGACAAAGAAAGAGGAGAAAGGAAGCTCGACTATGTCATTTTATTGGGGGAATAGGAACACAGGGAGATTAATGGTTTCATTTGGAGTTACAGCACAGTCTGTGACAGGATCAGGAGCAGAATCCAGGTCTTTCGTTGGAAATTGGATTTTTGATGAAAAACTTCATGCACTTTCTAAAATTAGGAAAATTTCACCTCACCTCAGCCAGGAGAACCTTCCAAGAGAGGTGGGAACTTGGAGGCAGAGAGAAGAGGTCTCTGAACTCCCATCAGTTTCTGTCTGGACTCATTCTGGCTTTGGATTCAGTGGCTTGCTGAGGAAGTTGATATTCAGCAGTCAAAAAGGGTGCCAGGCCAGGAGGTGCCTCAGAGAAATTTCGTTAAAGATGTGCTGCATTAAACTGCTGTGAAATTTTATGTATTTTTGCTAGAAAATATCAACCCTTGTTAAAATGATAGTTAAAAAATTCCGAGATTTAGCATTCGCATTGATGGAGATCACTTCTCGTATAAAACTGTGAAACTCCCTTAATTTCACACCTGTCAATACTAAACCACCATCTTGTGAAGATTTTACCAGAAAAAAAGAAACAACCCAGGAAATTCAATAAAGCTTTTGCAGCGTTTCTCAAGCAATCACGAAATGTCCTGGGGTATGATTAAGGAAAAAAAAACACCTTCGTGACATTTTGGTGGGAAATATGTATTCAGCTCTGCTCACAGAGCTCCAGAAAGGAAATTAATTCCACATAAAATGGCAGCCTCCTTAGACTAAGTAATGAGAACAACTGTGTGCTACGGAAAGACTGAAATAACAATGAGAGTCAGAGTGGGTTTAATAGGCTGTCCCTGCTCCTCTGTTACGGAGATAGGGAAAAAAAGAGGGGATGGGAGAGGCCACAGGAACCTCCTGTGTGGTTCATGGAGACCTTTACACCTCCAGTGATGGCAGAAACAGTGAACAGACAGAATCACAGGATCATTAAGGTTGGGAAAGGTCTCCAAGTTCCTAAAGTCCAACCTTTGGGCACCCCCACGCCCACAAAACCACTGAGTGCCACTTCCGGTCATTCCTTGAACRCCTCCAGGGATARGGACTCCACCACCTCCCTGGGCAGCCCCTTCCAGTGCTTAACTACACTTCCAGTGAAGAAATTCTTCCTAAACCCAACCTGACCCTCCCCTGGTACAACTTCAGGCCCTTTCCTCTTGTCCTGTCCCTTGTTCCCTGGGAGAAGAGACCAACCCCACCCCTCACAACTTCRTGTCARGGAGCTGTAGAGAGCAATAAGGTCTCCCCTGAGACATCTCTACTCCAGACTAAACAACCCCACTACCAGTTCCTCATAGGACTTTTGCTCCAGATCCCTCCCCAGCTCCGTTGCCCTTCTCAGGACGCGCTCTAACCCTCCAGTGTCCTTCTTGGCATGAGGTTTGCTCCAACCTGCAATCCCTGAACAAATGGCATAAACTTGTGGGTAAGATGGGACCGGGGTTTGGGGTGCAGTGATTATAAAATCAATGATTAAAGGTGTGTGCYGAGCTGGATCCAGTAGTGCCCAGTGGGGATGCTGAGCTGCTCCCAGTCCAGCCAACTGGTACCCAGTCCCCGGTGAACTGTCTGAGGACAACCTTCAGCAGAACTTCAGAGCCAGGCTTGAACTCCCCATGAATGCTGAGATGTCCCTGTCACCAAACCCCACTAAACCTGCTCCCATCTCTGTRTTTTCCTGCCTTCCCATGCATCCCTGTTGCAGGAGAACCTACTTTGCCGCGCTCAGGGAGCACTGACACAGGTCTGCGTACAGGGGCACCCAGCGCCCACCCYGAGGGACTTGTTCTCAGAGGATATTTGCTACGTTGTTCTGTTGGGGTTTTTATTTCTCTTTTTCCCCTGCAGAAATCACCTGACCGCCGAAAGGTCGCCGGAGTTTTTTCCTCCACTCCCCTCTCGCAGCAGCAAGGGCACGGAGGGGCCCGTGGAAAATTGCTTTGGTACCTTTGAACTGTAAACGATGCTGTTTTCAYGATTCATCAAACCCGTCGGAGGCAGAGGTGGCGTGTCAGCAGGGCTCGGCAGAGTTTAGAGAGTAATAGGGCCCAAGAGGTGGGAGACACGTCTTTCATTGCAGTGGGGCATCTTTGAAGTGGCTGCTGGAAATAATTGGGTTCCTTGATTTCCACTGCCGTTCGGTGCTCTCCACGCTAATCAGAGGAACAGCACATTTGCATGAACTGGAGGGAATAAAAGGATTTCTTATTAGAACGAGCCCATAACAAAGGAAGAGGTCCCATGGCTTCGGAATTCGTTGTCCCTGCAGTTCTGCACCTCACTTCGTGTCTGGCCCAAAATGAGGTGAAAAAATGTATATTTAATATTTATTAAAGAGCCTCAGATCTTTATAATCTTTAAACTTTGGTCCTGCTAAATATTCCAAACTCTTTTTATTTATTAATAAATGTTTCATTCTGTCTCTTCCAAAACCTGAATGAAGCTCTTAGGTCTCACAGCCTGGGAGATGAATCACAGAGGGGAAATTGAATAAAAACTGATTTCTAATCACTTTGAAGAATTTTTTCAGGACTTTAGGGGTCTGGTGTTTAAAGAAGGTAGTGGGAGTTGTGATGTCTGACCTTTCCCATCCAAACTCAGCATTAATTTATTGTTCTTTTATGATCCTGAGCACATCAGCTTCACCTCTCTGTATCTCATTTTATCTATATGTAAAATTAGAAGAGTGAAAATATGACCCTATTTTACAAAGGTGTAACAGGTCTTAATAAATTTCTGATATTAAACTGCTGTGAAGGCTTTGCTTTATGAAATGCGGGCAGTGTTTTCAAAAGAGCTCAGCTCCTATTTAGACACCTCTGCAAGAACCTGGGGCACTGAGGGTGTTTTATGTCCTGAATCTTTGCAAATATGTGGTTATGAGAACCTCAGTGCTCTCTGTGGGACACGGAGCTCTTAAAGCAACCCAGATTTTCCTTAGATGCCAAAATTGAATGGAGGCTTTTTGCAGGGGTGCTCTGCTTTCCATCCAGGTCTCCTTCTCCTTCATCACACTTTGGTGTTCCTCTGAATGTGGATTCAGAAAGAAATGCCGATATCTATGGACACGGATATTTAATCATGGAAATCTGGGGCAGCTCCACTGAAATCCATGTTTTCTGCAAATTTTTACTGAGCTAATGGAGAAGGTATCTGCCTTCAGTTCCCTCACAAGGTGGAGGAAACCCTTCCAATGATCTACAAGAATGTATTGCGGGATGAAAGGGGGGAAAGCAGAGGGGTTAGAAATCAGAGCTTTAGAAACGCTCGAGAACATGAAGAATACAAGGTAAAAAGTTATTTTTTAGGAGGCCAAAGTAAGAGGATGCTTTAAATCAAGAAATACCATTTCAACATGTTCTATGACCTATGCCAAGTATGTGTTTGTCCTTCTGGAACTACGAGACACATAAACAGAGAGTAGACCCAAGGTAGAGCCATTCACAAAATGCTGTTTGAACATGAGATTCATCTCCCCTCGCTTTACTGATGTAAAAATTCCATGTTTCACCTCTCCCAGTTCCCTCAGCTTCCTCTGTAGCCAAGGGAGGGGAGGCAGCTTCTCCGGGAAAGGTTTATAAAATAGGATGAGCAACACTTTAGTGTTGTCTATCCATCTTTATGTTAATAATAAAACGAGCCTGGAAGCTACCTTTAGCAATTCACATAAATTCAGATTACTGAGGTGAAACAYGTTGCATGTTAACTGTGGCAATTGTCATCCTGGGGACAGGCAGAATTACAGCARCTGCTGCCACCAAATCCGTGTGCTACAACTTCCCCTCAGTGGCCGAGTTTTAAGTTCATTTAAACCTTGTTCTGTGATGCTTCTTTAAAAAAAAAATCTAAATCCCCCCCTTTTCTTGTCACAGTTAATTTCTTATCAGGTTTACAGTTAAGTATTTGTGTATCATCTCCAGACCAATTAAGTGCAATTAAGTGATGGCTGAAGGGGAGCCTGTTTGGCTGCCTGAGATCACCTACCTGTGACCTAAGATATCTCCTTGCAAATTCAGCCCAATCCACAGCTCTGATAACGCATCAGTCACTCCTGGTGCAGATGGATTTCAGAAAGAATAAGTTCAGCCTAGACTGGGGTCATTTTTCAGTGTTTGACTATGGGAATTGAGAGTTTTTCCTTCCTTCTGCCTTGTTTCTGAGGAAGGGAATCTCTGTGCAGAGGCTCTTGCTTTTCCTTGCAGCGAAGATGTGCTCCAGAGGGAGAATTTCTGATGCTCTTCTGGCTGTTCTTCAGAACTTGGCATCAATTCTTCATAGCAAATGACACATCACCTTCCCAAACCCTCTCAAGAACCGGCAAGAACCATATTGGAAGACCTGCTAATTCACTTTAGAAATCTACCCAGAGTGTTAATAATGAAAAAAAAATCATTCAAGAGAGGAAAATCACTTACAAAACACAAGCTCTTCTTTCCCTATGGTGAGAGTGAAAAAAGGACATTGCTCCAAACCTTATTTCACAGGGATTTTTTTTTAACTTTTACCCCAAGTTGCCAGACTCATGCAGTGCCACTGAAATTTTAGGAGCATTGAAGTTGTTGCTGGTGAGCTGCATGGGGCTGTCTTGAAAACAAGGTCCATTCCCCGAGCAGCCCGAGGCAGGCAAGAAGACCTCTCCTGCTAATTTTTGTTCTCTGAAGGCAGAATAAAAAAAATGAAGTGAAAAGAGAACAAAGCCCATGAAGGTGCCTCTGCATTTTTGCTTGGAAACAAAACATTTGTAAAATTTTGCTTTAACTCCCTTAGATCTTAGTTATAATTTTTTTTTTACAACTTTTTTCATGCAGAACATGCAGCTAAATTCAAAGGCACAGTGGGGAAGAGCCATAAGCTCGAATCATAGGGGTTGTAGTTTCCAGTAAACATTTCCTTCCCTGCCATCAGTGGAAGGTTTCCATGGCTGGATTTAACCTGGGGGTTCCTCACTGGCAATCAAGGCCTTCTGATCTCTGTAAGCTGATTCCCCAATTAGTGACCATTTTGGAATTGAAGAGGGGAAAACAGAATAGCTTTGTTAATTAAGCAGGAAAATCCTCGTGAGCTGGGCAGGTGCTGGGATGCTTCTTTGGAACACCTGCAGGATGTCTTCAGCCGATTTATGGATTACAAGGCTGACTTTCAGCTCTTAAGGAATGCAGTTTGATTTATCAAGGTGGATGATTCCCTTCCCCCAGGGAATCTCGTGTTCTTACMGGTGGATTTTTCTCTTTATGGGTAATGGTTTTTTGCTTTAAGACAAATTGTTGAAGACTGTTACATATCCCAGGGGAGAGAGGCATTATCAAGGTGGGTTGAAAATCATCCCAAGGTTCTCATTGTCTCCACCAGGCTCTGAATGTGTCCCAGGTAACGGCAAACTTTGTGCTTGACAGCACATGGGATTTTGATTCCCTGTGAATGGAGCTAAGCTTCTATTTCCTCTGTCAGAATCATAGAATCATGGAATGGTTTGGGTTGGAAAGGCCCTTAAACTCACCCAGTTCCAAAACCTTCCACTAGCCCAGGTTGCTCCAAGCCCCATCCAACCTGCCCTTGGACACTTCCAGGGATGGGGCAGCCACAGCTTCTCTGGGCAGCCTGTGCCAGGGCCTCCCCACCCTCACAGGGAAGGATTTCTTCCATATATCCAACCTGAATATCCCCTCTGTCAGTCTGAAGCCATTCCCCCTTGTCCTGTCACTGCAGTTCCTGATGGGAAGTCCCTCTCCAGCTTCCTTGTAGCTCCTTCAGACAGTGGCAGGTGCTGTGAGGTCTCCACCCAACCTTCTCTTCTCCAGAGTGAACAACCCCAATTTACCCAGGCTGTTCATGCAGATTATTTAGTACAGGTTGCTAAAAGATAGAGGCTCAAATCCCAGGGTTCTGACTCAACACTTTCCCAAGTTCAGCTGCTGGGAAAAGCCAAGGCTTTATGGATGCACCCTGGGGTGGGAATGTTGGACTGAATGCTCTGTTCCTGTGCAGTACTGAAGCTGCACCAATGTGGTTTGAATCCGGGTTCTCTCCTGTTTTAGTGAAATAGGAGAGCCCAAGGCAAATCTCTGGCCACCACTAAAGGACCTAAAGCTCTTTTCTGCCTCTCAACTATTTTCGGGGAAAATTTGGATCCAAGATGTTGCATATAGGAAGCAGTTTCCCCCCGTTCCAAACTCAGAGAAAACAGCTGTTTTTAGATGATGTGGGCTACTTAGAGGCAGGAAGCAAATTGCATTTAGTACAGAGAGCTTCCCTCAAAGAGAACAAGGGGTCACTCAGCTCTGTGATCCTGCTGAGGCTTCACAGCCCAGGGGTGTGAGAGTGCCCAGCATGGAGCACACGTGGACACGGAGAGAGCTGAAAGACACTGGTCCCCTGTGGCCAGAAATGTGGGCAGAGGGCAGGCTCTGAGCATGACCTGCCTGTCTTCCTCCCCTCACTTCTGAATTTCATCCTCCAGACTCCTCCATGGCATGAGCAGCGCTGCTGCCCAGTGGGAAATGGGGACATGGAGACACGCCTTGACTTCCCTAAAATCGGAATCGTGGCTTGGGGGGCGCTGGAGGAGGCAGCAGCTGAACAAGGCATTGATCACAAGCCTGCTGATAGCACTGTGATGATTAGAATAGCTGGCTTTATCTGCAAATAGGTGTAATTCCACTCTTTTTCCCCAGCTTTTTGTCTGCCTTGCCTTCTGAGACAGCAGGCTCTTTTGAAGAGGTACCATCTGATATTTTATATAGCACTTAGCAAAATATAGTCCCAATCTCACTGAGCCTCTGGGCATTACCATAATCAGTGCATTAGGGGTCATTTTTTCAGGCAGAGATTTGAAAATAACTTTGAGGAGTCTTTTCTAATGAAAGTTTTTGTTTGCTGCTCTCTGGAGAGGAGATGGAGAGGGGGATTTCCATGCTCTCTCTCTCTCTCTCCCGCACAGAGCTGCACATCTATATTAAATCTTGAAGAAGATGTAAGTCCCCAGCTCCCCCAAAAGGAGTGGAGCATTCTGGGTGTTTTGGAGGAGAAAAAAAAAAAATTATGTTTTGAAAGAGCCAAGATACTTAGCTTTGAAAATTAGCTACTCAGCGGGCCAGCATTAAAATTAATTTAATGGAGTGTAAATTAACATACTTGACACTTTTTTGATCATTTTTCATAGACAGTGCTGACCGATGGAAATAAAAGCTTTTTTTCCCATGAGGTTAGGACAAGAAAATTCACGAATTTGCCACTCCCACCCCATGGGGTGCTTTCCTCTTCAGGAGTCAAAGTAGTTCATCAAGTGTAAGTCTTTAAATATTAAACATTGGCATTTGCTTTTGCATATGATAAACTGAGGGTAGAGTGGGGGACTTGGCAGTGCTGGGTTAATGGATGGACTTGATGCTCTTAGAAGGCTTTTCCAACCTAAAGGATTCTGTGATTCTGTGACTTTAAAAAAAAAAAAAAGTTTCATTCAGCAACAATGGAATGTGTAAAAAATTTCCCTTTCAAATAATCTGTGAAAGTTAATTAAGTTCACTCAGAGTTTATGGCAAGGATTCTCTAAAAAGTACTGAGGGATATTTATAACCTTGCCCCAAAATGCCACACAGCGAAACTTTTGATATGTTGATAAGTGATAAGAATGTCATTTGAGGTTTATTTTTTTAATAATAATTTAATTGTCATTGTAAAATGCCTCATAGTTGGGACAGATTAAATTGCCACAAAACCCATTACTGAAATTCATAACCCCCCATAAATGTAAAGTGTTTGCTGCTGTGCCGTAAATAACCACTCTCATTCCAGGAAAATGAGGTGCAGGAAATAAATTAACAAAATCCAAACACACAGGACATTAGGTTGCAACAATTTGCTGTAGAGGAGGCTGATGGGAACACGGCAGAGCCCAGAGGAGAGGCAAATTCAATGTTTAATTATGGCCTCAGCAAATCATGCCCCCTCTGTGTGTTTTGCCATATCGACGTGTTTCAAAGATTATTTCACAGGCCAGTTCAATAGCTCTGGTAAAGCATGTGCATTTCAGATGTCATTACACTTGAAAAGGTCTGAAGAGCCTAATATTTCTCCAAAGATGTGGAGGATCCACTCATGGTTAAATGAAAGGAGGTAAATCAATTTTTGTTAGTCCCACTCAAAAGGCTCTGGRTCTGATTTTCCATCCTTTGGTGATCAGTTTACCTCAGTGTTGGGTGGGAGAGAAAGTCCAGTGATATTTCAGAACTTTCCATCAGCTGAAATGCCCACACAAGGTTCCAACCTCTGGCAGCTTTGATCTTTTAGCTGGAGTGTTGGCATCAGCCTGGAAAAGGAACCAGTTGGAGAGAAGATGGGAAGGCTGGATGGGACATAGCGGGTGGGAAGAGGAGATTTTAAACAACTTAATTGTGATACAGAAATGGCATCTGTAGTAAACATATTGAACTGATAAACAATGCAGCTGCTGCAGATTTCACACAGAGAAGGAAATGCCGTGGCCATATGCAATTCATTACCTGCGTTAATTGGGGAATTGCGGAAAAAAAAAAAGGCAAGAAATTGTAGGGAAAGGAGACAAACTGGATCATCAGAGAGAATCTGTGAGCTGCACATCTGGCCTGTCCCAGGACCYCACAGGAGACACCCTGCTCTCACTTGTGGCCAAGGCAAGAAGGTACCCYCAGCACCTTTGCTGCTGCAGGATAAAGCACTGGGCACTGGGGATAACTTGTTAATGTCTTCTGGGGGACAAAAAAACCAACATTTAAAAAAAAAAAAAAAAAGACAAGAAAATGGTAAGAAATGAATTCTCAAATGCCAGTTCTGGGTGTGTATGYTCACTCCGTTTTTCCAGCCAGGTCCCTCTCTACTGACCTGAAGTAAACTCCCACCACTTCAAATCAATATTATCCCTCTCTGCGTGAACACTTTGATTACAATGCATCCCCCAAAACGCAGCTGGTCCCCGGGTTTGAAGCTGGAATAGGTTCCAGAGCTGATTACAGGCACTGAAGGCACTTTGGAGGATGGAGGGGTTCAGGAAGGGAACATTTCTGCTTTACAGCCAATTACCACCTGAACTCACCAAGATGGTCTCCCTTACACATTTAACAAAACCAGCAGGAACTCACCTTGAAGGGACTCCAGATCTACTCCTGCAGACATGAAATAAAACTAAAGACTCCTTATTAATTGGTTGGAAACTCAGCGACAGCTGCTGAAAAATAAAAAGTTACGAAAACTCTCAGCTTTTCAATGGGGTCTCATGTTAGTACTGTAAATTAATGTAAATGTCACTTTAAAAGAGAATACGGAATAGAAACCTAATAAAGCAGCACAGCTCTGCAGGGGTGGTGAGTAAATTGAGGGAATATTTGATTAGATTTCAAATGCTGCTCTTTAATTTGTATGCTCTCACTTATTTCTCCCCGCCCCTCCCCACGCTTTCCTCATCTATTATATCTGCTGGCACGCAGTGAATTTTGCGGTTGCACCTGAAAGGTCTCTCTCTTTGCTGGATGAAAACCCACATTAGCTCGGGCCCATGTGGCGATGGCTGCCTCCAGCCCGCGCTGCAGCGGCAGCCGGGGACACGCGAACAGCACGAGCTCCCTCGCAGGGTGCTGGGCCTGTGACACCAGCAGCGGGGTCTGCTTCACCCCCACGCCCCTCATGAGCCGAAAATAAACGAGTGAGCGCAGCCCAAGCACCCCGGAGCCACATCCCGTGGTGGAAAGGCAGGTGCTCCTTTTGGCTCCCTCCGTGGAGCAGAGCCACGCTAAGATTGAATAAACYGTGAGCTCTCAGGGTGAGCGGTGTTGGCAGAGACCTGCAATCCCAGGAACGGGTGATTTTGGGTTAAATCAAAGAGTTTAAGCAAAATGCAATGGAGAGACCTGGTGAAAGCTCCCACGTGTTGTGTGTTCCRAACTTGCAGTGCAGGTACCCAGCGAGTCAGGAGTTGGAGTCCTTTCCAACCCTGGATATTCCAGGAATCCCTGGTTCTAACGGTTCCAGGAACCAGGACGGTCTGCAGCTTATGTCCACAGTGCCCCACCTCCACAGGCTCAGGAGATCCCTTGGTCTCTTTTCCTGACCACCAAAACTTTCCAGTGATTTGGAACCCTGTGGGGTAACAGTGCCAGGATACGACAGCAAGGCACAGACTCCAGGTAGAGGCACATTTTCCTGCTTTTAAAAGCTCACATCCTGGCAGAAAGCTCTGCTCAGCTTTAGTAACAGCCACTGTGTAGCAGAGATAATGGTCTGAAATCTCCATGGCCTTTATCTACTCCTCTTTTCCCCAGCGAAGTGCTGTTGTGGACTGGCTGCCGGTGCACACTGGTCACATCTGAGCTGCTTGGGCTCTTATCTKCCTTCCCTGAGCTTTGGCCAGACTTGCAGAAGAAACGTGCTCAAAGGCTCTTCTGTCTCAGCCAGAGAGTTATCCTGGCATGGCTGGGCCTTTGCTGCTCTCTTCTCAGGTGGCATCAGACATGTCCTGGCAGTTTGAAGGCAGAAACGAGCTCCTTCATCCTCACACGTATTATTCCTTGAGCTGAGCGAAGATTGACCTCTCYGTGTCCTTTCTATTCCCCTGCTGCTTAAGAGACTGGCAGGAAGTGCTGGACTCTCTGCTTTGCTCCAGGAGATCTGAGGGCTGGTCGTGGTGCGTCTGTCAGCCCGAGCCCTCTGTGCTCGGATGAGAATGCTGACAGCAACAACACGTGTCCCTCAGTTCCCTGACTTGTAACATTTCCAACACTTTCAAACCCATCCCTTCCAGGAAACAGGGGGACAGTGGAGGTGAGGCTAGTCAAGGTGAGGATTTTAGCAGTATTTCATGATTCCTTACTAATTTCTCCAGGCACCCCGAWGTGGTGAAGCAGCACGGAGGAGTGCCTTCAAAATCAGGAGCATGGAGCAGCTAAAGCTGCATCCTGATGGGTGGAAAAGCAAACACAGGAGAAGAAAAATCCTGTTAGGAAAATACCYAGCCCTAAGGAGGCAGCACACTCTGCAAGGCGGTGCCTCTGGACACGCCTTTGTGGGATTTCAGTTTTAGTGTTGGCTCCTGTTGCTGTCTGAAGTGCCTGGGGACAGATAAGAATGACAAGTGACATCAACTAATGATGCACGGGCTGTGTTCCGCTTGAGTGGGAGAAGAGCTGGAAACAGGGAATGGGAYTGGTGCTGCAATGCAAAGTTTGGCCATATGACACATCAGTTTTGCCTTATCAGGCTGCTCTAAGAGCTGTGATAAGACAATGATTCAGCTCAGTAAGGATGAGGCTGACACTTCCCTTATGTTCTTACCCACACGAAGGAAGTCAGAGTTAATGGACACTGCCAGATGATCTGGCTTGGTCCAGACATTACCAAAATTGCTGAAATGGCCAGTGCCCTGCTCATACACTTTTGGTGAGTGTCACACCTTCTTCCCCCAGTGGTTTGTAGCTTTGGTGATGTAGCCATTTGGCCATGAGTCACTGTTGTTTTACAGATCCTGTCACAAAGCTAAATTTATAGCAAATGAGAAAAGGTCAGGACTTTCAGCAGAAGCAGACTGAAGAGAAAACTTCTAATGAGTTTTTCTTGGAGATCATCAAACTGCCAAAAGAAACCTCCAAAAAAAAATATCAAATGTAAAGGCAAAACTTGGCTTTCCTTTGATGTTCTCATCTACGCGGCCATTTTGAGAAGTCCAAAGAACCTCAAAGGGAAGATCACAGGAATGGCAATATTCTGCTCCTCTTCCCTCTCATCTCAAAGGATGGAGATACCTTTGAAGGTCACCTGCACCCTGGCAGAGTGTGTAGAAAACACAGCACTGGGCAGAAGTGCAAATGCCTCCCTTGCTTGGCACTGTGATGGCAGACAAGGACTTCAGGTTTGGGAAGGCTCCTTGTTTTATGTGCACATGGAACCCCCTGGAGCCCCAGGGAGCCCTTCTTGGTGATGCTCTGGAGCAATTGTGTGGCACCAAAGTGCCTGGGTCCCCCTTTATTTCTCTTAATTCGCTTAAATTTCCTAACCCTGCCCAGGAAGAATCACAGTTGAATTGTGAAAATAATTCCATCCTCTAACCTTCCTCCATCCAGCCCTTCCCACCTCCCTGGGGCACTCCTCTCCCAYACTGAAGATGATCTCTGCCCCCTCCTCCCCTGGCTGTGATTTCCAAGGACTGGACACTCCTTTCTCTTAACTTTTCTCCTTACCTTTTTCTCCARAACTTGTCAATCAATCCCAATTGTTGCAACAGCCAGTGGGAAGCCTCTAACCTTGTTGTCATTGATCTGAATAATGCAAATATTAATGAGKGGAAAACTCATTAAGAGGAAGCAGGAGCATTCTCACTGACAACCCACCACTGCTGTAATGCCAGGTGGATCCTGCTACAAACAGGAGAAAAATGATGGAGATTTTAATTCTGGCTCCCCTGGAAAGCTTTTATCAGCTCCACAGCCTAAGGACTCTGTCATCCATGTGATCATATTTTTAAGACTGATGCTCTGCTTGCATGTTCCAGACAATATGTTTTGAAACTTATTAATCAAGGGATGTCCAATCGCTTTATGCTGAAGCATCAGTAAAACAATTACTTCAAGGCTAAACGAGGTCCACTGAAGAATCACTTGATTAAAGTGAGAATTTGCAATAAATAAATACCTCAAATATTTCATTATTGATGCTCCAGGGGGAAAACAACTCTGATTAAGYCAAAGAAGGGGAAAAATATTTAAATTTGAGTAAGTATGATGGACTGGCTACTGTGTTGGTGTGAATCAACATAACTCAAAGGAATTGACTGGGCCTGTGGMAGCTCGAGTGAGCTCAGTGTTGGCTATGCTGTATCATTTGGGGATATTGTCTGAAATGAACTGGAGGGAGAATGTTTGTGTGCCATCCATTGCTCTGGCATTTCCTTGCTGTGCTCCTTTCTGGAGAATTCCTCCACGTGCCTCCTGTTCAGGTACCACCTTTAATCCAGGGCTCACAAGATTCACAGGTACCATGAGGTGCCTGGGAATCCTAACGAGCAACAGTCAGGAAATGTCATTCCTGGAAAGCTGATACCCAGCTCCAATGGATCCTGCAGCACAGCAGAAGRATTTTCAATTTCTTATTAACACTGTGAGGAAGAGATAAGGAGGAATCATTAAGCACAAACATTTATTTGAGTGGGGTGTTGAGGTGGATGCTGCAAACACACAAAAGCCGGAACATTTCGCAAGATGAAGGCTCARCAGTTCCAGGCACGGAAGGTTTAGGTCTTCGAATCCCAGTTCAGAGACCGAACACATTGTGACTCAAATGGCACAATATCTACATTCAGCACCCACATTCTGCCCTTCTGGTCCTTGTGCTGCTTCTCAGACACATGGAATTCAGTGTAATACTCAGACACGTGGAATTCAGTGTAATACACACCTGGAATTCAGTGTAATATACACATAGAATTCAGTGTAATACATGGAATTCAGTGTAATAGTCACACACCTGGAATTCAGTGTAAAACACACATGGAATTCAGTGTAAAACACACGTGGAATTCAGTGTAATACTCACACACATGGAATTCAGAGTAATACAGCATCAGAGAGAGGCAGAAGTTACAGAGTTTAATGGTTTGCTTGTGTCCTGCCAAAAAGAAATGTAAGGGAGTCACACACTCACTCTGCACCTCTTGGTTGCCTCCTGACTCTGTCTGCTTTTGGGGACAAGGACTGGGTCTCACAAGGTTTTGTTTTGTGTCTGGCTCAGTAGGGTCTTGATCTTGATTGGAACCTCTTGTCACAGGTCGCAGCAGAAACAGCAAAAATACAGACAGGAAAAATTGTGGGAATGTGATTACAGGATATAACAGCACAGGAAATCCTGATGCAAGCCAGCAGGGCATCTGTGGGTTGGGAGAGCAACACTTTCAGGCTGTATTCCTGCAGTCAGCAAATTGGGGATGTATTTTTTTCACCTTTCCTTGTAGTGGAAGTGCATCACTGTCCAAAAATTGTGCTAAATCAAAGTCTTGGGCCTTTATACAGCGATAGCACTGCATGAAAGAAAAGACAAGTGYATCTTAAGCCATAAAGTGTATGAAGATCAGGTAATGTTCTCAGTTACTCATAAAAAATCCTGCAAAACAAGAGTGTTTCAATGCCTGAATAAATTCAGCTTTTCGTTTCATACAGAGCTAACCTCAAAGTGGCCCAATACCCACATAATTATTAAGAAGGGTGTTTCTTCCCCTTCAAAAATCAAAAGAAAATCCCATCATTTGCTGGGGAAGAATCTTGAAAAAATTTGCTCATAAGGGTATTTTCATAGAAAATGTTTTCATCTTTTATAATTAGGGAATYGAACGAGTATAGCATTAATGCTTTTGGTTGAAAGTAATTCCATTTTTTACTAGTTACGTGGTGGGGAGAAGCAGCCATGTGACTCCACTGGAGGCGCCATGTGAAAAGGAATAATGGTTTAAAGGGTTTTCCATGATTTTTCCCTTAGGAGGATATATATAAGGCACAGCTTCTGATGGAGWGGGTTGAGAATTTTCAGATAAACAGGTTTCAGTTCAGGAAAAAGAAGCTGGTATAAATCAGTAGCTGAACTTCTTCCCTCAAAAAAAAAGGGGGAATCCTGAAAGATCASTAGGAGTCTCCACTGCTACATTTCAGCTTAAAAATCAAATAGAAATGATGAAATTCTCTGTATACTTAATAAAATCACAGAACAAAACTTGAAAAAAACCGTAATATTTCTTTTAAAATTAGAACAAAGACATTTCCAAAATAAGGTGAAAGACCTTCCATTTGTGCTTGGAAAAATCAGAAGAGTCTTTTTCAGTCTAGCAGAAAAATCCTCACATATTTAATAACTGACACAGAACTGCATTGAGTGGAATATTTTTTTTAAAGTATTAATTAATTACTAGAACATCTACCGTGGGATGTGGAGAATTTACTGTTTCTCCAGCCTGGGYGCCTGCCTCAGAGCCAGTCCTGCAGCGCTGAGCTGTGTGTTTCAATACCCATCACTGGGGCAATCTTTGCTCAATCCCTTCCTATCAATGGAAACCATGAATCTTTGACGTTTCCTGTCTCAGGCAAAGAAGGGCAGAGTCTGTGGTTTGGAACATAACATCTCATGTCAGATCCAGTGGCTTGMGATACACTGAAATATCTCACGAGGATAATGATTTTATGGAGAAGCAAATTAGCCTGACAGCTGGAGAGGGGCTGTCGCCGTAATGGCTCACAACCAATTATATGTATTTTTCTCTGTGTAAGCAGTGCTTCCACGCCATCAGTGAAATGTCTCACTAACGAAACAAAGCAGGAAAGAACAAAAAGTAGCCCAGTGTCCAAAGTGTGTGTCCCTGCCACGATATGCTCCTTTCCTTCTGCTTCCCAGACCAGGCCCCCTCTCTCCCAACCATCCCAGGCAACGCACAGAAATCACTCCCAGTGCATTTCCACTCCTCGTGGCTCAACCTGGGCCTTCCATATCGCAATGTGAGCAAGAGAACTCCTGTCCCATGGCAGCAGATCAGGATTCAGTGCAGGACTGAACTGGCCCTGCTTCAACCGTGCTGATCCTGGCTTTATTCCAAAGACTGCCTGCCAAGGCACTCAGGGGTTCCAGGTCTCCCCTCTGCCCCTTTGGCTGGGCTGAGCCTTGCAGAGCTCTGTGGCTGTTGCCCCAGGCTATGTTTCTATTTTCTTTGTAAGTCTCTGAAAGCAATAGCCATTTCTGGCAGATGAATTATATTCTGTCGAGAAGCAGCAGGGGATGGCTGGGACCGTCTCTCTCTCCCTCTCTCCCTGAATTCTAATTTAAAGAGAGGAAACAAGATTTCATTGAATTTTAACAAATTAACCATTAATCACTTATGAAAACCTCCTGATGAGGACATGGATTGCCCGGGTTATGAATGGGAACAGCTTCATTTTGCTGTGATCGTTCGACCARGTTAATCCCCAGCTCTCCTCTTTACCTCCATCACACTCCTCACCTTGTTCCCTGCCTCCCTCACCGCTGCCTGCTCTTGTCTCCTGTCCCCCACCTCCACCCGACACAGACACCTTGCTGCCTCTTGTCCTCTTCCCTGGATGCGCAGCCCCTGCTGAACCCATCTCCGAAACATTTTTGATGTCGTGCTGAATATGGAAATTAAGGGAAAAAACAAAGTCTTCCGCTGGCTGTGTGGTGTGAATATTTATGAGGGAGCCAGCGAGGCAGCTAAATAGGAGCTATGAGGGAGCCAGGCAGCCAGGATGGCAGGGGATGGCAGCTGACAAGGGCTCATTCAGCAGCACATCCTTGGCTGCAGGCAGCATCCCAGAGAGTGGGGGCTGTGTGAGTGACAGAGCAGCAGCATCCTTGCCTGGGCAACACAAAAAACTAAGTTGCAGCTGTTTCTCTGCTTCCTCTTTATTCCTCCCTTCTCCAGCTGATCAATTCCAGCCACAAAAATGATAATAATAATAATAAAAAAAAATCCTTGGATGCTGTTCAKCTGCAGCCGACGATTAGGCCTTAAAAATCGATGTTTATGTTCGACAGGGCTATAAAACCCAACGCTTCCCTCTGCTTATCARATCAGGGTTGGAATCAGAAAAGCCCCTTGGCTCGTCACACAAGGGGTCATGGGTGGTGGCATAAGAGGGTGAATTCTAAACCAGGGCTCTCTCCTGTGCTGTTTCTGCTCCTGTGCCATATTCCCACTCTCAACAGCAAAGACTCCCACAGGGAGACATCACTGAGCTGAAACCACACATGGCCCCACAGTGAGGGTGGCTACCAGAGACCTGGTTGGGGGGAGATCCCGTGGAGTGCGTCCATTGGAGTCAGACCCAGATGGAGATCTGAAAAATGCCATATTTTTTTTTTTTCCTCAAGGATAAAGCAGACCTGGGAAGGAAATGGATCAGGAGCTGGGTTGGGCATGAGTAAAACAAAAGTCCTGAAGTGAATTATGGATCCTTATTGTTTGCCCTGAGTTCTGCAGRGTCCCTGCAAGGTGATGATCCTGTCAGCTGGACTGTGGGAACAGGGCTGCTCCTGCTGCCAAGCACAGGATGCATGTGGAACAAGGAGAGAAACTCTACCTCTTCAAGCCACAGCCTTTTGGGTAAAAACATCCTGATTCTGCCACGGAGATGCTGATGGTTTCTAACTTACCTGGTGTCTGAATTTAATCTGAAATAAACCAACTTTTTGATTGTGGGGTGACTGAGTGTGTCCCACAAGTGACTGGGCTGTGCTGTTTTTCTGAAGAACATCACAATTTCTCTTCCTTGGCTGGATGGCATAATTTTTAAGTATTCTGAGGTCCTCCCAGGAAGCATCTTTTAAATGATCCAGCAATTAACTGCCCAAGGAATGGGTGCTCTTGAGAATCAGTGCCCCAGAAGCCACAATATTCAAACCCTATTCAAACCCTATTAAAATATAAGCCAGGCTGTTAAAGGTTTGCACTGCTGGACCACTCAGTCACTACCCCACTGCAGCCACACAGAACTGGCTTCTTCTGTAGTGACTTTTCCTAGCCCAGACCCAGGATTTTCCCCATCCAGTATTTTTTGCCAGTTCCACTTCAGAGTGGTCTGGACTAACCCCTCTCGTGTCCACTTGCAAACGGAAACACACGGATTTTTGTGAGGATGTAGGACTGGGAGGCTCCCTCCTTCATTAGAACCTCTCCACAATGATCTACAACCTTGTCTGACACAGCTGGAAACCCTTTCCACTTCTGGACACACACTGTGGGTTGTACCCATGGCCGGGCTGGAAATTGCTTGGTCCATCTGGGTAATCCTCTCAATCCTTCTCCTTGCACACACGATTCTGGTTGTGGAGTTGGAGTTTTCTGGTGTTTTGCATCCTTTTCCCACCAAGCCTTCAAAAGAGGAATTCGAGGAGTCACAGGCCAATGGATGGACTTGGTGGCAGAAAAATGAAACAGAAAACAAAAAGGCAAGAGGGTGAATTTAATGATGTGGATGAAAATACCGATGGATAAATCCCATGGGAGAGTGGGCTGGAATAAATCACCACTGCCATAAGAAAAAGTGGTTCAACTGCCTGGCATTGTAGCAAATAAGATGTCTGGAACATGCAATATAGGAGGCTTTTAAATTAAAATTGATTAGGCCATCTATCTCCATTGATAAATGGCACTGAAATCCTATAGGCAACCTAGGCAAAATCATCCTAAGGACACTCCTAAATTTTGTGCCTTTGCTCATCCTCCAGGTCCTATGGACATTTATATGACTTGTGTGGGCAAAAAAATTCTCGAAAAGTCTGAGTGTTCTTATTTCCAGGGGGGCTCAGATGTGGCTGCAACATAAGATAGAGTAAAGAAACCCGAATATCTCTGTGTCCCCAGATGTACCACAGCTTGGTTATTACTCATGATTAGTCATTTTCTCAGTTGTTCAGTCATCTTTCCTCAATCAGAGATTGTATTAAATCTCCACTTATTTACTCATTGCAATCCATCAGTCATTTCAACAGTGAGAAGTTAAAAAGATTTTAGCAGAGCAGAAGGTTTATTTCAGATTTAGCTTCAATTAGGTGAGTAAAGCTAYCAAAAGCATTTTCCATGACATGTACAATATCTGAGTTAGTGCACATTGTCTGCATGGTGTCCCCAAATTTTGACCAGGAGAACACGGTTCCTTTAAAAAAGATTTCTGGGGCAAGTACAGCCAAGTGAGATGACCATTAACTATCTAAAGTACAAAGTCATTTAAAACTCMATATTTTACTTCATTATAGCTGATTAATAAACACAAAGGGCAGCCTCTCAAACATTTTTAATCCTACAAGAGCAAGCTGTAGGCGATGAATAGAAGCTTTCTTATTCTCATTTGCGAAACTGCAGATAAATAGGCAAGCAGCTTCCCAGGTAGATCATAACTCACTAAAATATATTAATGACTTGGCTATGGCTGCAGAAATGGTGCAACATCCTGACAGGGACTTACTGCTCGTGGCCATCTCTGTAGCAGAAAGCCCAAACAGCCCAGCTCAGAAGAGGCCATTATTTAAATAGCTGTCTCATTTCATGTAATTTCGAGTTCAATGGTGCGGCAATTCTGCAGTATTAGATCTGCTGAATGATTATTAAAATCACACCTATTCAAGATTAACTATGAATTAATTATGAGAGGGATTCAGAAATTCRGATACCTTCTGAGATAGGCTCAGGGGCAAGGATAGGGTAAGTGTCAAAATGTGGCACAGGCTTAACCTGTTGTGAGTCTCTCCAAGTGCAGGTTCCTCTTCATCCCAGCAGCTCTGCAGGACAGGTTATTATTTGCACCCCAGATGTGCACGAGGGAGACATGTAACAAGTCAGAGGATACTGCCCTGGGCRTGTCACTTCTCTCCCTTGCTGAGGAAAAGAGCCCTGATCAGCTCAGATGCAGAGAATGACTCCTCCATGGAGTCAGAACGAGTCTCCACGGGGGAAATCCGGTGCACTCAGTCCCTGAAGGAGATAACAAGCTCATTGTGGGACAGAGAACTTGAGGTCCCATCAATCCTCCATTTGCAGAGTAAATTGCAGAGAATTTGGTGAGAATTCAGGTGTTGAGTTGTACAGAGCAAATCAGCATTGCTGTGATTCTGAGGCTTCAGCAGCTTGGCGTTGTATTCCAACCAACTCATCCCTCTGTTCCTCCTTCCCTTCATCTCTCAAGTGTGCTGGGACTCCTTTTCTGCTCTCAGCTCCATACAGGTGTCACTCAGGCACCGTGGCAGGAKGGAGCTTTATGCACAACAAGGCAGCTGGACACAGGCAGAGGATGGAACAGCTCCAGAGGTTTCTGTGCACAGCAAAGAACGAGAACAAATCACTCATCTTTGTCTAGAGAAGGCTGTAAGAAGGCAGCCCCYAAACCTCAGACAGCCACTAAAGCTCAGACAGCCTGGCTCAGAGAAGGGTCCTCTGCTGGTCTCTGCAGTGTGGGGGACATCAGTCACTTGTCATAAAGGAAAGGCTCCTTGGTGGCTCYGCACTGTGCTCTGGAGTCAGGGGAGGGAAAGGGAAGCTGCAGGGATTTGTGGCACACTGGTCACAGTTCCTTTGGCTTGSAGTAATTCAGCTCTACAGCTCCTCATGGGCTGTGAGCATCTCTGCTCTGTCTCCATCTCATCCCAGTTTCCCAGCCTGATAAAGGATGGAGTGAGCTCTGATGAGCAAAGGACAGTGGGTTGGAAGCTGCTGGTGGCTCGGCAGCTACGCAACTCTGGAGAGATCTAAAGTGATGAAACCCTTTTCATGTTGACTTCATCCCCAAAGTAATTTCTGAAGTTGCAAGATCTTGGGGAGAGAAGGGTCACATTGTCAAAAAATCCCTCATGGATTGAAGATGAGACCTTTCCTTTGCCAAGAAAACTCAGTGGCAGGGCTGTTAAAATCCGGACGTGCATTTCCTTGCTCTGTTATGTGAGCCAAGAAAGAAAACCCAGCTTTTTCAAAAACCAGAGAATTTATTTTTTAAGGCCCCAGGCTAAAAGCCACAGTGTGTGAACTACCAAGAGCAGTGGGCAGTGCTGTGTGTATTTGCTCCCTCACAACTCTCACTGGTTGTGAACATTTCATCCACTACAACGACAATCACACAGACATGGAAGGAACTCTGGACACTGAGAGTTCCCGTCTTGACTTTTCAGTGATGTTCCTGAGCCCCTCTGGATCCAGCTGTGATGTGCAGGTGTTACCCAGGCAGGGCACAGCTGGCAGCAGCACAACCTGGTCATCCCTGCCACGACAGAGGCTTCTTTACCCCAAGTGTGCTGTAGCTCACCTGACTGCCCAAATAGACACAAGAACCAGACCTTTCCCACTAAAAAACATCTTCCAGCTGGCAGGAATTTAGGCTTGGACCCGGTTTGTCACCACCTGATATCCCCACCCAGACCCTGGGGAACATCAGGAGAATCCAGCTGTGACCAGGCTGAGTTTTTCCATCCTTTTTTTGCCGCCCTGATCCTCCTCRGCCCTTTGGGAGCGTGGAGGGTTTTGTGGCAGCACAGGGGATGTGCAAATCCACTGCAGTGGCTGCAGGATGGAGAGCACCATCCCTGAGCAACTATGATWAGAAAGGACACCTAAACATGGGCATTTTAAAGGAAAATGGGCTGTACTGGCAGGCTGGTCCTAAGCAGAGGCCACCATGCTGGAGACATGCAGGAATTCAAGCTGCAATCCCTACCATTTTTCCAGCATTTTTTTCCTTCCCCACTTGTGAAATGGCCCCGAGAGAAGCCCAGCTGGAGATGCCTACACTGTATTTTCTCATTAGAGTTTGGCTGTCCCCGCCATCTCCTCCTTACTGTTTCAAACTGTCTCCTAAGCAGAAAAGCGAAGGCACCAGTGTTCCAGTGGGTTCAGCATTTGGCAGAATGAATTTGTTCGTTGCTAATTAAAACAAAAGATTTCTGAGGCGCTCTGCACTTTGGTTTATTAGTTTTCCTGTGTGATAGCAAATCGGAGCCCTTGTTACACTGTCAGCAGAACTATTATTATTATTATTATTTATTATTTACAGTACAACTTGTGACTCACTTCCTATGTTGGTGGATCTCTCACCATCTGTTAAAAAAATAATAGCAGTCATTTTCTGAAATATTGTTCTAATCCAAATGTTAAAATAGAACCATATGAAGCCAATTAAACAGAGTGTGTGTTGTTAATCTGAGTTACTTCAGCTCAGCTAAAGAAAAAGGAAAAAAAGAAAAAGGATTGAGATTGCAAAGTAAAGATGCAGACTTCAGAAATCTGTAGAGATTCTGCCAACATTCTCCTGGAATTTTAAATTTCAAGAGGAAAAAATTGTAGAAGTGTCATCTTCCAGGCTAAGTTTAGGAGCAGATACGGATTCAAATCAGGCTGTAAGATTGCAATCCAGACCAGGCTTTATAGAAATCCTTAAAAGATCAGAAAATTTCGATTTTAATCCCTTTAATATTTAGTGCTCTTAGCTGTTTTTGTTCTCACTCAGGGTGAAATCAAAAATCCTTGATCTGGTTTTGGTTGCCTCCACCTGAGAGTTCCATGTGAGTTTATGCCTCATTAGCATGGAGTTCCTGGGTGGAGCTTCTGGAGATGCTGCCCCTGCYTGCGGAAGCCAAGGAGAGGTGAAGCAAACCCGTGGGGAGGGGATGGTGCTGCCCAGGCCTGGGAATGCTGTCCCTGGGCAYGGGGATCAGGGGCAGCTCCGCTTCAAACACCTCATGCCAGGCGCTTCTGGGCCTCAGATCTCTGAGCCCAGGTCTAAGCTGGTTTAAAACAAGCAGAGTTTTAGCTGATATCACACCAAAGACCATATTTTTTTTTTGTGTGAAATCTCTGAGCAGGGCGTTGTTTAACTCATTTTGGGTGAAACTTTACAAATCCTGAGCCTGGAGGAGAGAGGCATGACCTTATCTCACCTGAGGGGGTCATCACACCTCACCCCACTGATCCTGTGRGTCAACCATCCCACAGGTAAATCAGACCACTGGAAATTTGAATCACTTTCTGAAAGACGGAAATTCAGTTAAGATATTATGAAAAAATTGGTCCCTGTGAGGGTGGGGAGGCCCTGGCACAGGTTGCCCAGAGAAGCTGTGGCTGCCCCATCCTTGGAAGTGTCCAAGGCCAGGCTGGATGGGGCTTGGAGCAACCTGGGATAGTGGAAGGTGACCCTGCCCATGGCAAGGGGTGGAACAAGATGATATTTAAGGTTTCTTCCAGCCTAAACCGTTCTGAGATTCTCTGATTCTGTGTCTGCCTTTCTCTGCCAACACCTGGAGAAAACTCCAACAACTCCAACCCAAACCACAGCCCCTCCCCAAAGGGCCCAGCATGGCRGATGCAGGAAAACTGAGCTCTTTTTAAAGGCCTTTTCATCGATTTTTCAGATCAGGATGGAAAAGCTCCTTGAAAACTGGTCTCCAGTGGGACATCCCTGCCTTCCTGTGCCGAGGACTGAGGCAGAAAAGGCTGGGATGCAGCAGTATCCTCCATTCCGGGAGCTGGATCCGGGTTGTGCTCCGGGCCTGCAGCAGGAGCTGAGGGATGCTGCCGAGCAGCATTCCTGGCTGCAGTTATTGATATTCCCTGAGCAGCGTTGTTTACACAAACTGCATGAATGCAAATCAACGTGAGGAAGTGCCGGAGCCAGCGAGGTGTGCAGCGGGAACAGGCTCCCGGGATTGGTTTTAGTAATGTGGTGTTAACACAGCCACACATGGCTACACACACTTTCCCAGGCAAGTGAGGGAGAGGGCGAGGGAACACTCATTACCTGGGACACTGGCCGAGTCCTTGTACCTTGACAAGAGATAAAAAATAAAAATGGACTTCATTATCGCCGCCGGCCTGTCAATCACCCGCGGCAGCACCCGGCCTGCCTCCCGCCGCTCCGACTGAGAGGTTCCCGTCGCCGCGGGCCGGGAAGGAGAGCGAGATGTGTGAGAGGAGACGGAGCAGGGAACACGACGAGCAGCCCCGGTCTGCTGGCTGCCCTCGTGCCCTGCGGCACACGTGCATCCCAACCCAGCCTGCCGGGAAAGGCTTTCCTTGGAAACGAAGGCCATGCGGAGAGGAGGTGGGACTCTTCTCCGTCCGCCAGGCAAGGGACGCCCAGTGGGTGACACCCGGGTCCTGCAGACCCCGTGGATGGTGTCAGGGGGTGGCATCCACCAGCTGCCCCCTGAATATTCACCACCTGAACCCACCGCTTCCAGTTTGCAAACCAGAAGCAACTGTCTGAGCCAAAATATTCTGATATTTGAATACCAAATTTTCCCCTCCCGGGATCCCAGGTACTGTCATTGGAGATCTTTAGGGATACTCCCTGCTTCTATTTTTTTTTTTAATGTCAGTAAAATGGGGTTAATGATGCTTCAAAGCAGGTTTGCCAATGTGCTGCCAAGATCTCTTGAGTGGCAGTGACCTTTTATTTAACCCATCAGCATCGAACTGTCTTTCATTCCATCACCGTGTATTCTCAGGAGGCTTTGCTGGCAATTCGGTCTTTCTTTTCCACACTACAATAAAACAATAATAATAAAAATTATTAAAACAAGTTCCTTGCTAGGTTATGGTAATTAAAAGCAATAAATATTTCTGCATGCAGTACTGTAGACCTTGACTCATCGGTGGGTCAATACTGCTTTCCTGGCGAGGCTGGGTAATAAATCTTTATTCCTTTTTGAATGGAAATAAGGATGGGATTTTATTCATGAATTCCGTGACCCGTTGAAGTGACATTTTCAAAACAAACACTCCAGAAATGAGGAGTTTTCTCTGCAGAGTGGGTTAATCTGCTCTCTTCCCAGCGTGTCTCTTTCATACTGATGATTTGCCCGATGCCTTTTTAATCCCAGCAGCAACTTCTCAGCGAGGAGGAAGGAAACTGGAATAAAACAAAGTGGCTTGGTGAGAGCTGAGACGCCTGTGCTGGGGGGGAAGGGGCACAGGGGTGGGGAGGACGCTCTGGAGGGGCTCCAGCCAGRCTTTATAAAACAAACTGGCAACGGGAAGCTGGTGAATTCCCACAGAGTCCTGCTCCTTTGGAGCACTGCACAGCACCAGGCAGGCACTGGGATCCAGGATGGGGTCTCTGCGGTGTTTTTCTCTCTCTGAGGGGCTGCTCTTGCTTTGGAGGAGCCCAACCTTGGCGAGAGGCCTCTTCTCCAGCAGGGAGGATTCACTGTCAGCTGAGCCTCTGCTGGTCATTCCACATGGGCATGGAGTGACAGAGCCAGGGGAATGGCTTCAAACTGCCAGASGGCAGGGTTAGATGGGATATTGGGAAGGAATTCTTCCCTGTGAGCGGGGTGAGGCCCTGGCACAGGTTGCCCAGAGAAGCTGTGGCTGCCCCATCCCTGGAAGTGTCCAAGGSCAGGTTGGATGGGGCTTGGAGCAACCTGGGATAGTGGAAGGTGYCCCTGCCCATGGCAGAGGGGTGGGACTGGATCGTCTTTAAGGTTCCTTCCAACCTTTTCCAAAGTTTTYTATGGTCCTCTGATTAAACTATGTTCCCAAAAGCACTAGGGGCCGGGTTTGCAGTGGGGTGAGGGATGTAGCTGCTGTCTGCAGTGGAGTGGAAGGGAGAAAGGAAGAGCTTTCCTCTCTGTGGTACACATGGATCAATGATATTTCTGACCAGCAGGTTCCCCTCCCCACTGAACTTGTATTTTTTCTGAGGTCATCATCCATTACCATCAATAAGACATCAAGACAAGCAGTTTGGCCCAATTTGCCCATTTCACAGGCCCAATTCAGAGCTCGCTGCTTTCCTGAAGAGCTGAGAGCTGCCAGATGACCCAGCCTGTGCAGCGCCCACAAAAGTTCCTTATTCACTTCTTCCTGCCCTGTCATCCTGTGTGTGGCACAGGGGGTGCAGGCAGGAGGGGCTGTGACAGCTCAGCCACCTCTGTCCGTGCCATTTTGGCTGCAGAAATGCTCACACCTCAATCCCTGGCTGYCTGGAAACCTGAGGCTTTTATAAACATCCCCTAGCCAAGATGTCTGGAGGTGGTGCTGATAGGAATCTGTCCAAAAGAGCCWAGAGGGTTCATCCCCCCTCTCTCTCACAGGATCACCCAGGAAGCTCATCCATGGGTTGGGAGCAGCTCTGCCATCACCAACTTCCCTACASAGCAGGGTTTTTTCATCTTGCTGAACATGAAGCACGTTCAGGCCTCACAGAGAGGAAATGTGAGGCATTTCAACCTCCTGCAGTGGCTGGGAGGATTCAGGGCTGCAGTGACCAGCCAAGCCTCCCCTCTGATGGGACAGCACTGCTGTCCTCATTTGAGCTGACATTTGAAACAAAAGAGACTGGAGTGGAACAACACTTCCCCCTTTTATTCAGAGCACAGAAGTGGCAGGAGCACTCACCAAGATTAATTTGAGTTATTTTAATTATGATTCTCTCCTCTCTCTCTCTCTTTTCCCTCCTCCTCTCTCACATACGCTGTCTGGACAGGGAGCTGCAGGTTTTCTTCCACTTAGGATTAATTAAAAAGGAAAAGTCAATAAGTTTCTCAGCAATTACTGTCTTTTCCATTTGGTCATTTGAGACAGTAAGGGGCTCAGAAATTGAATTTCAAGACGAGAAAATCATGTCTCATGGATCCTAGCACAAGGATCTGGGAGAGAGGAATATCTGCATTTTCCTTGGCCTGCCACCAGGATTGGGAGAGCAAGAGGCAACACGGATGGGACACTGGGGGTGAGAGTGACAAACCTCGACTGCCCTGGGTTTTATCCATGTTTTCTTTACCAGATAAGGAGACTGGRCATTATCACAACTCCAGTCCAAAGCCCTCATCCACAGTCCTTGTAAGTCARTGGGAATCTTTCTACTGGCATCAGTGATCTTTGGGTTGGAGTTCACCTGCAAACACAGCAAGCYTCACTCAGCTGTAAGGTACAGCTGCTTCCCAGACTTCTACCGGCAATCTCAGCCCTTGTTCCTTTGTTTTGGGACTSTGGAAGGACAGCAAAACACACCACAGGTTTTCATTCCTTGTTTCTCAGAAAATACCGGAGCYGGAATGGAGAATGGGTGCAAATCTAGAGGGTGGGGAAAGGAAATAAAACAAACAGAGGCCAAAAGACAGTGATAGAAGATGGAAAAATTAGAAAAGAAAACAAGAATGCACCTCCCTTGGTTCTGATTTGCAGTAGGGCTGTGCCGTGTAGCAGCGAGTGCAGATCCATTCCCTCTCCCTTCACTTTAAACTCAGCAGAGGCAGAACTTCTGGTTCATTTTCACATCCCCATCGAGTTGTTTTCTGCAAGTATTTCTTGGAATGAAAAAAGCAGAAAAAAATGAGAAGAAAACCCCCAACCTCCCAAGCTCCGTGCGTGCTCTTTTGCTAASAAACCCAGTTTGCCCCAGAGGCCCCGCTGGGTGTGAGCGATGCTCCCTGCAGCTTTGTTTAGGAAAGTTCCATTTGCTTCTCCCTCTGAGAGGCCATTAACAGCCTTTTCCCAGAAGTGAGAGTCTCCTTTTGTTTACCTGAAATTGCTGGGGAACAAAATAAATCTACATCCGACGAGTAAATAAATAAATGAATAGATAAAAGGGGGAGAATCGGAGAGAGTTTTACCGGGAAAAAAAAAAAAACAAATGCAATCCCAAATAAATAAGCCTAAAAGCTGGGAGGCTGGGAGCCTCACACGGAGCTCTCTGCAGCTCCTGGCCCGTGTGAGCCTGGCTCCCAGCAAGACTGATTACACTGTCACCACAAACAGCATGTAAAAAATTGTGCCTCATTTTATTAGCTGGAAAACAGTGTTTAATGCTGCTGGAGCTGCAGCTCAGGGTAAACGCTGGAAGTTTCCTCTTGGAAAACTGTCGGGGCCAGTAATGACATCATTTCTCCAGGAGTTTGAGCCACACAGGGCTGTGGCTGTCTCAGTTTGTTGTCAGTTTTCTCTCTCCTGCCTTGCATGTAATCCATCCTCAGAGAATTCCAGGGCTTTAGGGCTGTTCTGAGCCAGGAGAACCCATGGATGGTGRGAGGCAGCCACCGGCCCTGGTCAGGGATCTCCCTCATGGTCCAGCAAATCCATACCGGTGACACTGAGAATTGGGATTGATCCTCACCTAATAAAAGCAGCAATAATGTTTAAACGCTCTCCCTGCATCCTGTCACTGCGGAATGTGGGAAGCCCAACCTTCCCTGAGTTGTGTCCTGCACAAGGATCCTGGAACCCTCCTCTGCAGCTGGAAATGTCGCTGGGTGGTTCTGTGGTCACTGATATTTCATTTCCACCAACTAGATTTGTACTATAATTTGTATAATTTCAGTATTCTAATTTCTATAATTTCTAGGTGTGACAGYACATGACCAGAACAGCATCTGAGGAGTGAGCTATGCCAGAGCTGGAATCCATTCCCCATTTCCTGTGTGTCCATGTACCCTGGGGCAGCAGCTGGAGGCTGAGGGCACAGCAGCCACATGGGCAGGGCTGTCTGCTCACTGATGTGATTCACGGTGGGCTGTTCCTCTCCAGGAAAGGCTGCAGGGTGAGCCCTCCCCGTTCCCACCGGAGATGGGGTAAATCTCTGCACATGCCAATCCACAGCACACGGCGAACACGAATTTTCAGCTGACTTCAGTGGAAAAATGTGACTCGCTACTGGTTTTCTGTCTATAGAGCGGGAGTATTGAGCTTCCTGACAGATATCCAGTGATTCATCAGGAAAATCCAGTCTCCCTCTCCTCCTGCAGGTTGGCCGCTTGCTAATTGCAAAATTCCCAACTGCTCTTCAGTGCTAAAATGTCTATTTACGAGTGTCTTCAAAGGATGGAAGTCAAGGCTGCTGAGCTGTTTGCGAACAGTTCATTGAAAATATCCAGCATTCCAAATTTGCAATCCAGGCTCCCATGGATGGTTACATGAGCTGCATTGTGTTATTTCTGATCCCTGGCTGGGCAAGTCGTGTAACTAATCACATCAGGACCAGCTTCCATTTCGAGCTGCATGTTCGTGTGTGTAATTTGGAATATGCTTTTGGAAAATATTAAGCTATTTGAGTTCCAAATTGACTTTTGATGAGTATTCGCGCCGGTAAAGCTCATTTGCTGGAATATTTGTGGAAAGCAGCCACAGAAACAGACCAGGAGATTCAAAGCAAATTTGTTCAGGACTTCAAATGAATATACACAGGCATCTTTCTGCAGCGTTCACCCCCCATTAGTCATGTGGCAGCAATACCTACACTGCACACTCACAACCAGGTTACACTTCCCACTGCAAGGCCGGGGCTGGGAGATTGATGAGCTCAMTGCTTCCAGAATGGGTTTGACTGAGATTTTTAATACCAAGTCCCCAGCTTGGAGGGACACTTTTTAATTCCATCCCCTCGTGCCCCCTCCCACCTTCCCTCTGCMAAGCATTACAATAATTTAAGCAATTGATCACGTCTATAGCTCCAAAGCCTGGGCACAGAAGGAAAGGRGAGGGAAGTGGTGGCTGGGGGACGAGCAGGGGGTTTCAAACGCTGGAGCAGGGAAGCTCCACATTCTCTCTGAGTTGACTTTCTTATGCTCAGCGAGAATCCCCAGGAGCGTGAGTAATAAAAGGAAATGCTCTAGAGGTAAAAATTAAAGGACAATATGTGAAATCTCATTTACGAGCGGGAAGCAAATGAGGCAGGATCCAAGCGCTATATGGCCAAGCGGGCTGTAAATCAACATTTATAGCAGYGACTTGGCAGGTGGGTTTTACCTCTCACCAACCACTCTGTGTTAGTCAACAGGCCAAAATGTGTCCTTTGTCACATTMGAACAACTCTGAGCTCAATGCGCTGAATTTAAGGAGTTTAGCAGCCGCAGCCATGAACAGCATGTGCCTCAAAGAGATCTGGCAGGGAAATTTCTCGTCTCAGAAATCTTGCCTAAAGCAAAACCTCTCCAAAAGGGTCTCATTTACAGAATCCCCCGGTCCTGTAAATCTGCATATCAAAATATCCTCCCAGTAAGTTATCATCCAGTCATGTTGTCACTGGAATTGCCTATGGCATTGCTCCACAGCTTCCAGTTTTCTCCAGTTCATCCTGCTCCACCCCATCCCCAGCATTTCCTCCACGCCTGCGTTTTCCACATCCACTTTGGGCTCAGTGCAAGCTGACTGGCACCTGGAATTTGGGGTCAGAGACCAGTTCATCGGAATTCAGGACACAGCAGAACCCTGGGTCTGCTCTGGGCCTGTCATTTCTCCAGGTGATTCTGCCAGAGCATCCCACGGTGGTGGATGGCACACATGGACCTGTCCACGCCACGCTTGACCACTGGCTTTGTCTCTTGGCTTTTCCCCGTGTCTCTCAGGGCTTCACCACTGTCCTGCCCAGTGTCAGAGTCCCAAGCCAAGGGGCACAGAAGAAGAGGAGCTGTTTTTGTCACAGTGCATTGTTCACTGTAAKCACAGGCTGATTGAGTCGTGTGCCCACAAAACACCTGCCCTACACACACAAACCGACCTGTCACAGCACATCAACCGTGAAGAGGCAAAACAACCGTGGGGCAGGGCACCAGAACTGCCTGCTGGCTCCCAGTGCCACCGTGGGAAGTGGCTGCTCTCACACGAAGGCGGCTTCGCGTTTTCTGTTTGGAAACTCCGCTGCGCTTTGCAGGAGTTATTTCCGTCCTTCTGCGGAGTGGAGAGACAGAGGCATTAAAAAGTTAAATCATGCATGCTAAAGAGGGAACAGAGTTCACCTGAGGCAGAAATAAGACTTAAACCAAAGGCATCTAATACGTGTTTTTCTCTCACCACCAGTCCATTCCGCCTTGTAGGAAGGCAAAAATGAAAAAGGACCAACCTCAGCAAGAGCCCRGCCCCATTCTCCCAGATTTCAAGCAGGCACGGTGAGGAGAAGCCCATACCAACCATATTCCTGAATATCTGTTTTGAAAAAAATTAAACCCTTTAGCAGAAAATACATTTCAAAAGTCAATCAAGCTGCTTTTGCTTCCTGCAAGAGCCCTCTCCTTCCATTGCAGAGGGCTGGTGATGGATCCCAGTGGCTGCCCAGCACCCCCTGGGCACCTCTGGCAGCTTTTCTCCCTTGTGGGCAGATTAAATAGGGGGACTCGGCCACAGAGCCAACCTGTGCCTGCCAGGGACAGGGGCTGGGTGCACCTGGACAGCTAAAGGGGCTTCTCTGACATAAGACTTCTCTTCCCTCTCTGGCATTTTCTGCAATTACCCCACAACTGCCTGACCTCATCTGGCTGTTGCATTATTTGCTTTTCCTTTCACCTGCTCGCACTGGACACAATCCACAAAAGCTCTTACTCAGTTAATAGAAGAGAAAAACATCACAGGGATGGGGAAGGGTTTACACACTTCTGYTTTGCAGGAAATGTTCACCAAACATTCTTCTCTAGGCAGGCTTTGAGCTGTGGTTCCTCCTTGGGCACAGCCCTGCAGACCCCAATGCCACCCCAAACCACATGAAAGAGAAGAGAGCYTGACCTTGGCTGATCACAGGGATTTTTGTAATGCACAGATTGGTCCAGGGGTTCAGCACTTCCTGGCATGGATTAGTTCATGGTTTGGGGCTGCTGTTCGTGAAACTCCCCCTCTTACCTGCCCCCTCTTTGATATGTGAGGTATGTTTGAGGCTGGAAAAGCTGAAGGGAGGAAGCGTTTGCTCTGGCATGAAGCCTTGGCCATATTTAGTCCTAMAAAAGTGCTATTCTTTTAACTTTTCATGGGACTCTAGGGCGTGCTTGGCTCTTACTTCTGGTCAGGTTGAGTTATTGCTGTTCAGTCTTTGGAGATAGTCTTGGAAAGGCTCTGGGCTGAAGGGGGTTGCTCTCTGCAGAGTTGTCCCCATGTGAGAGAAAGGAGCAGTGGAAATGGGGACACCCTACAGCTTTCCTTCCACCTTCTCTCTCTTCCCTCTGGCAGCAGAAATCCAGGAAGGGACTTTCCACTGTTGCAGGGACAAGGAATCTCTCCAGTGGCACTGGCAGCTCAAAGCTGAGACTCTACTATCACTGTGTAAAATATAATCCAGATGTTTAAACCTCTTCAGTCCAGGGCTATAATGCCTTCGGGTGACTTGAGCAAAGCCACCCTGCACCTCTGAGCAAGGGATGAGACCACAGCTCGGATTAACCCAACCCCCCCATAGCTTCTAGGGCTGCAGTTCAAAACATTTCACCCAAACATCCTTATTCTCATTCAAAAATAACACCTGCAAGTATTTCCAATGCCGCAGCTTTCTCTGTGAGCAAAGAACTTGGGAATCAAATTCCGAGGGAACAGAAATACTTTGCGAAATGACACCACTCGTAATCGAGTCTTTATGCTCTTTGCTTCTGAAAAAACACGCATTTAGAAAAGTTCAGCGTATGGGAATGTGCTCATTGTGTGAGCAATGCCTGTAGTTAGGCAGATAATGGTGATCTCAGTGSAGGGCTGGGATGTGGAGCCTGGAACTCCTCGGAGCAGGCATTGTCTTTTTGTTCCACGCTTGGACATTCCCAGCACAAGGGGGTCATGGTCCAGGGCTGAGGGTCCCTCCGTGTTGCTGGAATACAGATCAATGGTGGGGAGAAGGTCTTTAGTATTCAATTTCATGCTTCTAAGTGTCCCAGTTTTGAACATAGAATGCAATTATCATAATATTACAAACTGGCAAAATGATAGCTGTGGGTGAAAATGCATTTTTTGTATGATAGGATTTTACAGGTTAAAGCCAAGCAAAAAGCAAAATATTCTTTCTTCTTCTTTTCTTTTTTTTTCCCCTCTACATTTTTTTTTTTTAATTTAACTTAGGTAAATTAAGAGCACCTGACCCAGACTTTTTAAAATGTTAAATTAATGGGATGGATGAGTCACCAGATTGTTATTAAAATGAGAGAACCGCATGGCTGGCYGTGCCAATAACAGCCCCTTCAAAGCTCAGCCGCCTTTCATGTGCACCTGAGAGAACAGGCAYGGTCCCTGTGCAGCTCAGGAAGGCAGGAGTGCAGATTTGGAACAGCCCTGCCTCACCTCAGGGTCTGGGGAACAAGGATGTGTTCCCATCCTCCTCCTCCAGTGAGGGGATAACCAGGACCTGTCCACCAGTTGATTTTGCTGCTCGTTGATGTGAGGAGTTTTCACATCTTGGTGGCTTGTGTTAGATGCCAGACCTTTAAGGCCTAGACCTCCAACAGAAGAATTGGGGTTTATTTGGGTTTGTATTTGGTGTTACCTGTAGCAGTCTGATACCTCTTAGTGGGTCGATCACAAAAGGTGAAACAAAGGTTTGTGTCCCGTGAGCATCTCTTTGGTGAGGAAGAGTGGGAACATCTCAGTGTCTCTTCCATCAGCCTTCTTCCTYCTGGGTCCTCTGCTCAAAGTGTTCCTGGAGCCCTGGAAATCCTGCTCTGTARGTTCTCGTGCCAAATCCCACCCAGATCCTGCTTTTTGGCTGGAGGAGGGCTGGAACTGCCCTGCTCAGCCAGGTGTGGGATCTGGAGCTGGTGGGCACCTGCTGCCTCAGGAACACCTGCCCTCTCCTCACCCACACCTGGGAGGTGGCAGCAGGAAGGGGCTGCCTGGGAGGCCTTTTTATCCCTGAATTAGAAATGTGYGCCAGGTGAATGTCTGAGGCTTACAGCACTGCCCTTTGGAGCAGGATGTGTTCGGCTTTGAGTGAATGTCCCAAAACCAAACAGGAAAATCCTTTTGTGCCCTTTTTCTGCACCTTCCCTGTGCATCTGTGTCCTCCTGGCTTTAGCTTTGCAAAAGAGACACCAAAGAACCGTGGACTCCATAAACCTGGATGCTTTAATAACCCCCAGGTTGATCATTTACCACACAACTAATTAGAACTTTTTCAAGGCTCCCATTTGTGCCCTTTCCCTCCCCTGTCTCCTTTTCATTTCCTGTGTCCAGGGCCTTGAAATCCTCGGGCTTGACACAATAATTGATGGCTTCTGGCTGTACAAACATAAAACCTGGAATCTAAACAGAGCCAGATGGAGCTTGTATTGTACTGTGTGTTTTTCTTAAATAAGGGGAAGATTTATAAATTGATGAAATTTATTGTAAATAAGAGAACACTGTCCCTTTATAACAGTCCATTGTAAGTGAAAAACACCCAGGAGTGGTCTGCTCTTGGGTCACATCAATGCTTTGTTTTCCATTTGCTGCTCTCCCGAGGAGTTCACACAGATGCTTTGTGTCTCCTGTCCCCGGCTGGGCTCTGTGTGTCACATTCGCTGTCCCTGCAAGCTGTGAGCTCACAAACACCAGCCTTTTGCAGCCAAAATTACTGCTCTGGGTAAGCCTTATCTAARCTAAATGAGGCCGAGACCCTCTGGCTAGAGAAGGTCAAAACCTGGCTTGGAAACTTCAGTAATGCTTGAAACTCTCGGATGCTGGGAAACAAGGAGACCTTTTGGGGTCCTCAGTGATCAGGTGGGAGCCCTGGGAGCTTCAGGCACCCACATTTAGGGATAATTTCCCCTTAGCAATAAAAGACACATCATCCACCCCGATGGATGTCAGAGACTTTCTCACAGCTTCCGCTCAGCTGTGGGAGCAGGCTCAGGTTTCAGGGTTCACTGGAGTGGGAACAGGTTGGTCATTCCCAGTATATTTAGGTTTATTACCAGAATTACCAGGAAAGCTGAGAATGTCCCCAGAAGAAGGGAAGTGTTTTGCATCTGTGTTTCTCCTTGGTTTTCACTCTATCAATCTCTGCACAGAGATTCCCTCAGTAGCACCTTCAGCTCCTGGGAGGCCTTGGAGAAAGATAGATGCTGTCTGAGCCTCCTTATGCTTCAGTCCTTAGCATGTTTCTGTTTGTTTGTTTGGTTTGGTTGATTGTTTGTTTGTTTTCCCATTTGTTAAACCTTAGAATTAGTATCAATTTAATTTTGTGTCTCTAGCTAGCTTTCATCATTTCAGGCTTTTAGTTCTGGATATACTCTATGGTAGAGAAAATGAGAGGTCTGGAATCTGCAGGATCTCATTTTTGTTCCTTTTCCAATTGCTAAATATCATTTAGCAGCTTAATTAACTTCTCTGTGCCTCAGCGTCTTTAGCAAGACCAAAGTAGCAGTGACCTGGCAAAGTGCTCGGAGATCTATGGATGGCTCAGAAATTGAGGGCAGGAGGGGAATGTTCCCCTCTAGCCCCGGTTCTGTAAGGAGCCTCATTTGATGGAAGGGAGTGGAGAGCTCAGAGGAGCAGGTTGGCACCTCGAAGTGCACAACAAAAGCAGCTTCTCAGCCTCAGGTGTCCCCGAATTCAGCCCTCGMCTCTCAGTTCTCTCTGACTCACGGAGCAATTGCCTTTCACTGCTGTGCCCGGGGCACATCCAGACACTGCCGCGCTGGGCAAGGCCAGCCCTGCCCAGACACCAGGCTGTTGTTCCTCGTTGATGGTCCCAATTAACCCTTGCGTCCTCAGAGAATTCCTGAAGTTGTTTGTCCCAGTTATTCGCTTCCCAGAGGAGCTGTGAAACACAGTGTAGGGAAGGGACTGGTCTGGCTGCTGTGTGCCAGGGAGACCCAGCAGAACCTGGGCAGGACACAGAAGCTGAGGCACCCTGAGCTCTCTGAAACCAAAAGCCAAATCTAACAATTTGTCCTCGGAATCGGCTGTTGTCAATCCCACCATATCCTAAGGGCACCTTCCACTTAAAGCTCCTTCCTGCCTCTTTTTGATATCAGGGTGGCTTCAGCTTGTAGGATCATTTCCTGATCCTGAGTGCAGCACAAGGACAAGGAAAATCCCTGCAAACTGGAAGGGCAAAACCCAGAACTTAAGGAAGGAAGAGTTCCTAAAGAAAGGTCTTACTAAGGATGTATCCACCCAGCTAACAGCCACTTGCATTCATCCACAGCCCCAGCTCTTGCATTCATCCAAGCACCAAACCCCAACCAGACATCTCCTCCTCTATGGGAACAGGAGGGTTTCAGGCAGAGGAAGCCCAGACCCTCAGGGCAGGGCCAACGGGACAAATGCACCCTCTGGGTCTCCAGACCTGTGCTCTGTGTGATCCCAGACAGGCCCTACAAACTCTGGCCCTCCTCACCTGAAGGCTCCCTTGGCTGCCCTCCGCTGCCAGAGCTGTTCCTCGCTTGCCCTGGAGGGGCTGCCCGTGGGAATCAGGAGAAGCCTGTCAGGCTGCCGTGCCTCTTTTGCTCACTGCGCGATTAAGCCCACCGTAAATTCTGCCCTAAAAATTCTTTATAGAGTCCACCTGTCCGCAGCAAATAAATCAATTGCTCTAAATTAAATTCTGTAAAAGCTGAGTGGCATAGGGGAYGATGTCTGGATTTATTCAAGAGACAGGAGGACTGTAATTTTCTAAGTCAACACTCTGACCCCGCTTTATTCATTTGCTGTTCGTGATGAAAGTGGATCTCTCCCTGTATTTTTGGCTGGTTGTTTCTTCTCTCTGAAATAGCTGTAATAAGCGTGTCCCTGAGAATGGGGTAGTGGGGAGGAGGCACAGAGGGCTGTCATCCAAAGGAGAGAATTAAATCAGGAGGTATCTGATCATGCTGGCTCCTGTTTTCACACAGCCTTCTGCTTATATTTTGCCCGCATTAACTTTTCACAAGCAAAGCTAAAGTGCCAGGCAAAGGCCTYGTTAGACACACATCTTGGGGAACTCTGATGTGCCATTAATTAAGCTCTTTCACTGCCTCTTTCCTGCTGCTTTCAAGGACCAGCCTGTGTGCCTTAACTCTTTTCTTCTCTTTCAYTTCCCTCTCTCCTCACCAGCGCTCTGAAAGGAGCAGTGGAGGGCTCTTTCGCAGATGGGGCTGGGATGCTGTAGTGCCCTCCAAGTGAACTCTCAAGGCTTCTCTAGCGGAGGGGGAGCCCTTGCCAAGTTTCTCAGACACTGGCTCACAGAACCGCTCTCTGTCCGTGGGTTTGTTGGGCAAAGTCGGGCTCTGACAAAGGAGGAGCCGGTGCCAGCACATCCTGGCACGGCGGCGCGGGGATGGCACCGTCCCCCTGCCGTTGCCCTTCAGCGGATGGCGTTGGGAGCCTTCCCGCGGCAGGGCTGTGCTGTCAGCTTGATTGATGCACCCGGCTGAGGATTCAAACGGCAACGAGCGGGGTTTGGCTCCTGGCGCYGCTTTTCTTTAATTTTATTATTTTGCTCCCTCCGTTGTCCCCTCTGGCAAGGTTTAGGGGTTATTTCAATCGGGTTTGCGGAGACACGGGGTGCTCTGGCTGGCTGAGCCGTTCYCTGTCATCCGTACCCTCCATCCTACAAAACCATATTGCAAGGGGAAGATCCAGCTGGTCCCTTCCATGACCCTACTAACACTGTTGTACTCAGAGAAGGGATCTTCCCTCTGATCATGCAATAGACGTGAATATGAGCATAAAAATATACATTTCAATACTGAATATATCTGTGCTAAATATACTTTATTCAGAGTTGAGCAGTCAGGGCTAAACCTAACTTCTGAAGGGATATTTTGATGTCTGTTTATTTACTAGAAAATAAGGAAATGTAACACTATCTATCACCTTTGCTAAGAAGCTCTGAGATGGAGATGATATGAATATTTTGAACTTTTTCTTCCCTTGGCAGCTCAATCTTCTTTTCACCTATCTTGCAGGAGAATTTGGTGCCGCTTTCTGCTGAGTCAATTGTCCACTTAGTCCTTAATGTCCCACTTTTCCCCTATAACTTAAATCCCAAGCATGGAAGGCTTTAACAATGAATCTTATTTTGGATCCCTAGATTGCCTCATCCCTTGTCCCACCCCTCTGCCCTCTGCTCACCCCTCAGCCCGTGCCCGTGTCGAGGTTTGTTTGCGGGCAGGGACACTGGTGCCAGCRAGGCTGTGAGAGCCAGGAGTGAGATCCCTGTGCTGGCTCCCCCTGTCCCCATTTCCAGGTATCTGGGCCAGCCCCTGCTCGGTGCGAGCCGCTCGGTGTGAGCTSTGTTGGTGACACGGGGAAGGTGACAGCTCAGCGGGAGGACTTCTCACTCAMGGCAGCTCCTCTCCGCTCTCTGCCTGCTGTAATTAATATCCTTTTCCCTGCAGTCTGTGAGCCTCTGACAGGCTTTATTTTTAACTCCACTTAATGACAGAGTATTTAAGGCAAAATGCAACTTGTGTGAGCTCCAGGCCTTGGGGAGGAGAGGGGGTCTTGGAGCGGGGCTGTACCTGGCGAGGAAGCTCCTGTTTGCAGGGATGTGCGAGCCACAGGGAGCTCGGCGTGCCGGGATCCGAGACTGTGCTGCCTGTGGAGACCTCCTGACACACATCCAGAGGGTGGGAACTCAAAAGGATGCTCTTCACAAGCCTCATCCTGCTCAATAAACCTGTGAGATTTCAGTAAATAAGGGAGTAACTCTGCCAGCATCCTCAGCGGGAGGCGGTGGGTGAATGCTATCAAGAGACACACAGAGGTTTGGGATATAAAGCTTCCAGAAGTGGATGAGGGAAGTGAAGGAGAGCAGCGGGAATAACTTAAAGTTTTCTGCCTATCTACAAGAACTGGACTGAGAAGAGACAAAAAATGATTTTCTGTTGTTTGCGAGGCAGGGAAAGTTCACAATGTGGTTGAAGTCATCCCAGAGTGGGCAGATAAATGATTGGTTCTAACCAAAATGTTGGCCACAGCTTGTATATCCCTCATATATAGATTAAAAATAAGGAAAAGCAGCATATGGAAGCAAAATGTGGAAAGTACAAAATACGTGAATGTTCGTTCCGGAAATAAAAATCCTGGGCATTCTCCATATAATTTTTTAGGGTCTGGGAAGTTTGTAATATGAGGAAAAGAACTTTCTTATGCTTTTTTCTTCTCACAGTAAGGGAAAAAGTGAAAAAAGTCCTACAAAACTGCTAGACATTGACTGTTATTGCCTCCAAAGTTATGAAAAGTTACATTTCAAACACCCCAGCTTGCATTTTTCTACTGTCCCTCAGAAATGGTGAAGATGAAAAAACCTTATTTTATTTCACACCAGCTGGTCTTCCCTGGTGCCAGTTTTTCAGGAATTGCTTTTATGGCAAAATTTAAGATCAAACTTCAAGCTTCTAGGCTGGAAAAAGGGCAATATGGAAAATGTTGGTGGGAGCCATGTCTGCTTTGCTGTGGGTGAGCGTGAGCATGTGCAGTTATGGACCGGAGGCCTTATGGAGCTGGAAACAACATTCCTTTTCCTTGGGAAAGAAACACCTCATCCATTGCAGAGCTCTGCGCTTCCCAGGCTCACAACAGCACTTCTAAGATGAAGCTGGTATAAGACATTGCCCAATTAAGTTTCACAGGATTTTTCTCTCTTCTTCCTCTCCCGAAGGAAGTGTGGCAGGGTGAATTAAAGGGAAGTGTTTTGTTAAGAATTCTCTGAGCATCTCGCTCTCACTGATACCAAGATAGCATTTTGTTGAGAGTGTTGCCAGGCAGTGTTTGGGGGGAGTGACAGCAAAACTTAGTGCCAATAAGCAATGAAATTAAAGGAAGCATCAAATCTTTTATTGCAAGTTTATTCACAGCAGAGTCTTGGACGGCACTGCTACAACATCCTGAGTCTAATGGTTGCCCTTCCAGGATGGAAGAATCCTGCAGGATTCAATAAATGCATTATTCTCCCTTTGTGAAGGTGTCTTCTCCTACTGTTGAGGAGTCAGGACCTCTCAGTTGTGACTTTTAGTAATTACAGTGACTTTTTTTCCAGTATCTTCCCTCCCGGTTTGCATCCTGCCAGGAAAGCACCACCAGCGGGCCCAGCTGAGAGCAAGCACTCACTGCCTTTWTTTACCTCATGCCCACATCTCTCAGCCACATATTCCCAGTGGCCTGTTTAGGTGATCTCTTTGGCACCTCGGCCCTGCTTTGTCATCCTCTGTCCATGCCCAGTGGAGGAGAAGCTCTCCCATAATCTCCGCCGATGGAATCCAGGCCACTGAGCGGAGTAATTGCTGCTCGAGATTGCTGCTGACACAAATGTTGACATTCTGTTGGCATAACTTGCAATAATGTATGCAGATTGCATCCTTCTAGTGCCTTAATTATTACTTCTCTGCAAGGAACAGTCAGGTTACCCCGTGCTCTGCTTTGAAGGAGATAATTCCCCTTCAGAAGCCCGGCTGTTCGGGGAGAGGGGAAGGGCAAAATGGACCGAGGTGCCACGGCACAGTTTTCCCTCCACATGGGACGTGTCTGGAGCTCAGCCTTGGCTAAGTTTTCTTCCTCACTGTGGGAGTGGGGAGATCTCTCTCAAGGTGAAACTTTCCCTGGAAAAACAGGGGAGTGCTGCATTTAATGAGCCAAGACAGATGTCCTGTTCAGCGCCCAGCAGCGGGGAGGGAAGTGTTTGGTATTTAGTAAGGGAAGTGTTTGGTATTTAGCAAGGGAAGTGTTTAGTATTTAGTAAGGGAAGTGTTTAGTATTTAGYAAGGGAAGTGTTTGGTATTTAGTAAGGGAAGTGTTTAGTATTTAGCAAGGGAAGTGTTTAGTATTTGGAGTCTGTAGTGTGCTGGTGTTTAGAGACCACAGCCAAGATTGAGGCCTTTTTGGGCCGAGCCATGTATAAAACCCCCAGTTAGATAAAATTCCTGAACCACGCAGTCTGAGATATAAATTAAACAGGAGGTTGAGCAAGGAAAGATGGAAGAGAGGTCCAGCTGCAAAGCAGAGATCAATGGGAAAGCCAGCAACAGAAATCTGGTGTATTTGACACCACCTTGCCCGCACACTTTGCGTTTCTGTCCAGGAGAGTCCTGGGAAAGCTGAGAAATTACACAGAAATGTTGTACTCGGACAACTTTGTAGAAAGAGAGAAGCAGMACGGAGCTCTAGAAGCCCAGCTAGGGAAGGAAACACGAGGCTCAGATCCGCTAACAAGTTCAAGATTATTGTTTTATTTTTATAAACTGACAAACACCTGGAGACATTCAGAATAGAAAATGAGACACCAGAAAATGTCTTGTAAAATATTTTATTGGAGAGTACATCTGCACAGCAACAGGGAATGCATTCCCGCGGCTCTGGAGATAAAACCTCTAAAGGCTCATGTTTTACACATGGGAGAAGGCGACTGCTCCATGTCTTTGCCAGGGAGGGCAGAAGGCTCTGCTGGAGGACAAGCCACTGCTTTGATGTGAAGATAATAATTTTTATTCCTCATCAAAGCTCCTCTGTATCTATGAGTTAGCAAAGGTTYGGTCTGCCCTGCCAGATTGACCGTTTATATCCACTCATTTATTCTGATATCCTGCAGGAGGATACAATGGTCTGGAGAAACAGTGTCAGACAGTTCTCCACCTGTACCYGGTTCCTAAATATTGCAGTAGATATGTAGCCAGATGTACATATCTTACTTTGGAGAAGGAACAAAAAAGAGCTTTTCAGGCCTGGCTGACTGAGCTGAGACCTCATTCTCTGCCTTACCTGGCAATCGATGCTTCCATTGCGTGGGGAAATAAATAACCTTAAAAAAAGGGAGCCTGGTGGACTTCTCCTCTCAATAAGCACCCTGAGGCACTGAGCTGTGAATGTCACCCAAGTGCTGGGTGCCTTTCCTGAGCTGCCTTTTTGCTTTCGCTAATTGTGCYCATGTTCTCGCACCTCCTGATGGAAAAAGAATGGATCTGCTAAGATTAATCTGAAAGGGCTTGTGAGAAATGGGTCTCCTGAGATAATTGGTGGAGAATAATTGACGGAATTGCTGGTGTTCACTTTCTTGAAGTCCTTTCTGGTCMGGAGGGATCGATTTTCCAGGATTTAGATAAAAATGGACACCCTCACCAAAATAATTTTCTATTATTGTCCCAGAAACCAATTAACACAAGGAACTGTGGCCATTTGTTCCTCCTGGGGAATATGTGAGTGAAAACCTGGGAGTATACTTAAGTAATAGACCTAGATACTACAGCTATCAACTTCTCCAGCAATTTTGGGCACAGTAAAGGAATAATAAATCAGGTTTTGGAGGGCTTGAACTCTGGCTTTTCCAAAGAAGATTGAGAGAAGTTTTAGAACAGCTAGAACAGATAGATTTGTTAGATCTGATTAAGTCTAAGAGATGTTGGTGGCACTGCTCCAGCTGCTCAGCCACAGCTGCAGGTCTGGGTTGTAGAGCATCCCTCAGTGTTCATGTTCTGTGTGCTGGATTGGAGTCAAGAGCCCAGCAGTAAAAATTAAGTTGAACAGGATCATGTTGTTGTGGTATTTCACCCCTTTTTTTGGAACTGAATCTGAACTGGCAGGACATGAACCGATTTCATTCTGCCTTCTTCAATAACGGCACGAGCTCCTGCCTAAAGTCTGTGTACATACATTTATATCTGTGATCGCAGTTTCGTGCTGCATGAACTTTCTTCTCCGCAGGAGCGTGACTAACCCCTGGGCCAAGGCTTCATTTGCACTTTCCAGGAATACTTTACACTCACTTGCTCATGGATTTGGGAAATTCTGCATACAAGTTGGTTTCTTCCCTTTTTCCCCCTTCAGGCTGCTGCCCCCTTCTTCTCTGCTTTCCCCCAAAGACCATTCTTCTTCCAGCTCAGCAAAGTGCCTTTGCTTTGTCTCCCGTCTCGGCCAGTAGGGACAAGAGTGGTGTATCCTGGTCCTTCCACACTGGAGTCTCTCCCATGGGACCTGCCCCATCTCTTCCTGCAGCTGCCTCCTTATTTGCAGGGGAAAACGAGATATGAGGAGTCCCACTGTGGGAAAGCCGCATCCCCTTCAGGAGTAAAGCACAAGTGGGGAGAAAGGAGAGGATGGAGTGGACAAAAGGGCACGAGAAGGGTGCAGAGCCAGGGGAGGAATGAAAAGCAGTGATGAGAACCTCAGTGCAGTGGTCAAATCCCTCCCTGTGCTTCCAAGCAGGCCCTTGGGCAGCTGCAGTTGCTCCAGAAGGGAACTGGCCCCTTCCCCTGGTTCCTGGCCCCAAACCCTTTGCTCCCTGCCAGCCCCCGGGTCAAGAACAGCAGCATCATCGCATCCTGTGTCTAGAAACATGCCCTCTCCCACTCCTGCTCCCTGTCCCCATCCCCATCTCCCTGCCCCGATGAACCCCCCAGGTTTGTTGAGCGACCCCCGAGTGCGCTGTGGTGCGCTGGCCAAGCCCCTGCATGAAAACACTGTTAATTTGTTTGATGAGCTGCCTCCAGCTGCAGCCAGACGAATAAACCCTGATTGGCTCTTCTGCTCCAACTCTCCCCGACGAACCAAGCCAGCTCCTGCCTCGGCTCCGCYGCCAGCCGGGCTCGGAGAGGGGTGGAAGTGTGGGAAGACGGGGGGGGAGCGGGAGATGCGTCTGATGGCATCATTTCCATCTCACAATAGCTAATCCTGCCTGAATCAATGGAGCCCTGGCATCTGAATGAAATTGGGTTGGAACCTGTTCAGTTTATGATGAGCTTTTTAACCTCGGCTTCTTAATTAGCCCTGCGCAGGGTTGAAATGGGAAAAAAATGGGACGTTTTCCTTCCCGGGCTCATCTTTCATCGGCAGAGTGGAAATGGTGGAATTAGATGCTAATCTGCTGGTTGGGTTTAAAAATAATCTCTGTGTTTAGCTCTCCTCGTGGGGGTGTAGAGGGGAAAACAGAGCAGGGTTTTCGTGTTTATGGGGTTGGCAACTTCCTGGGCTGTGCAGGTGTTTCCCAGGCTGGAGAGAAAAGACCCTCAGGGGGGAGAGTGGGATTATCCCTCACTTGGAGCAAAGGTAGAGGGGAGGAAGGGGTGAAAGAGAAATCTCATCCCTGTTGGTGAAATCAGTTAGAACAGAAGTGATTCACCAGCATTTTGGTGAATCTCTGAGAAGGAACAATATTTGTGGCTACTGAAGCACGAAGGGAATGARCCACCTTGAAGAAGGCCAAGAGCCTCCAGAGAGGAAAGGCTGAGCTCTTCCCCAGCAAAGGTGCTCCAGTTTCAAAGCCTGTTTTCATAGTAGGGACAAGAAAATCCCTCTACAACTCCATGTGTCCAAAAGGAAGGAAGACCGAATACCCATTTCTCTTTACACCCAAGATTAATGCTTGGTGAAGCACTGGGGAGAACTGGGAGGCCACTGGGAGCCATGTAGGCAAACAAACTCTTACTCTTCTGCAGTTTTTCTCCCCACAGAGAGAGGGAAGAAAACGAACCTTCTTTTGCCCATCACACTCTCCAGCAGAATAAAATGTGACTTTTCCCCTAAATAATTTACAGCCTGTCTTCTTTCTGAAAGTTTTGGTTAGTACAAAATGACACTTGCTACCGTTTAATGCTCTGATAAAATATCCTCCCATGTATAATTTAGGAACTGGCAGCTGGCAGGAGCAGGGCAGGTGTAGTCCTGGCATTTGCAGGCAAATCCCTCGGCACCACTCTGCTCCCAGGCCACGGGAGGGGACAGTGCAGGAAGAACTCAGGACAGGATCAGTGCTGAGACACCCCTACCAAACCTGTGTGTCCTGGAAGGGGGAAGAACGCCTGGGACAGCAGCTCTGGTGCAGCTCCCAGGGATCTCTCACTTCAAAGCAGGCAGAAGGGCTCAGGGTTGTGTTCAGCAGAGGCAGGCGGGGACCTTGATTGAGGTTTGAGCCTAAGGAAGGGGAGATAAGGTCAAAGCCTCGGTCTACCACGGGCTTCCTTTGTGGCTTTGGTCAGCGCTGTGGGCTCGGAGCAGCAAACACGCCTATAATTGTAGATTGTGCTCAAGCAGGCTCCTGCTTTCACAGAATGGGGCTTTACATCTTTGTGTCCACAGAAGAGGAAAAACTGCTCCTTGCTTTAGTGCTTTAAACAGGGAGAAATAATTACTTCCTTTTTTAGAGGCCCATTTTGAAATACAGCAGGTGTTTTATTGCTCTTGGAGCATTAGCACTGCGTTTTGAGTTCAATTTTCTAAATCTTAAAACCGGCAACAATCGGCGGCGTTCAGGTTTCATCCCACGTAAGCTCTCCCTTGCCAAATTTACTGTTACATTTTGAGGACATTTATTTTGTCCTGTCATTTTCTGAAGCTGCTCAGGGCTTCCCCTGCCCGGCACACGGAGACAGGTGCAGGAGACCTGATCCCAAACCGGGTTTTGAACGGCAGCGATGGCACAGCCCTGTCCCACCACACAACCACAGGAAAGAAGCTCAGGGTAGATTCAAGCATGGACACATTCAGCATTTCCCAACCTGTCCAATAGATCATAAAATCACAGAACCATTAAGGTTGGAGAAGACCTCTAAGATAATCAAGATGATCTCATGCAAATGCGAACGAGGGGGCAAAGCAGTGATGGTACCTTTGACTTTTGCCCTTGTCTCGCTGCCCATGGCCCTGCCTGTGAGGCACGATTAGCCTGGAGCCCCCAGAGCTGCCCTGTGCCGTGGCTGGGCTGTGCTGGAATGCCTCTGGCCATGGGTTTTTCCCAGATATTTCATTAACGTTCAGAAATGGCACTTCTTTGCTAATAGTCTACCGACATTTAATAAACACAGCCCAAGAGTTTTATAACCTGTTAACTTCCAAGTGGCAATAATTAAACAAAAATGATAAATAATTAAGGCCTAATTACATGGTATCAGTCATTTCATTTTCCAGCAGGCATGTTAAGTGCATTTGCCACTACTGATTGGGGGCTCATTCTGCAAGCGCTCGGCACTTTCTCTGCGCGCCTGGATGGAGACTCAGGTTCCATGCAGCTTTATGGTGGAGAAGAAAAAGGAAAATGTGCTTCATTAGCTGGGTAATTGTCCCCTTCCACCACTGAAGATAATTCCCACCGAGGCTGTTGCCTGACTTTGGGAAGCCAGCAAATAGAGCCGTTCGTGCCTCGTGTGTCTGTGACAGACTGAGCTGGGGGAGATGGGGCAGACGTAGACCAGCCCCAGGCCACACGCAGAGGTGACACTTTTCACTGCCCTGCCCTTGGGCTCTGGAGCCCAAACTGATGTTTGTACACTGGGGCTGGTGTCAGGGGGTGAAACAAACCCCGGTGAATAGATAGATGGCAGGGGTTGGAGTGGTTCTATCAGGATCCATCATCATCAGATCCACAACTGATGGAAGTCAAAGCCCCACTGTAACAGCACTTCACAGCATCTGGGAATATCTGCTTCCCAAGTGTTCTGACTGGGTGTTGAGGACTGTTCTGAGGACAGAGCCATGGACTGTCATAGCTGGAACACTCAGAAGGACAGAGCTGGCTGAAAGGGAAGCAGCACCACAGCTCAGTGAGGGTCAGAGCCTGCACTGGTGCAAGGCACTGAAGGCCCTGGTTATCTTGATGGATACAAGGAAACATGGAACAGTCTGATACAGCCTAATAAAGGGGCACGAGCTGATGGTACAGACTAAAACTCTGTCTGGCCGGAGTGTAGGGACAGCACAGGGCTGGTGACAGGATCAGGAGGGAAAGCAGGCACTAAATCCACTCAGTTATCTGCTGCCAGGGCAGCATTTGTCTGCTGGAGGGAATAAATGGCCTCCACTGCTTAGAAAGCAGGGAATTGGTTTAATTGATCTCTCGTGGACCCTTGGTCAAGGAGGAGCCCTGCACGTGCTTTCCTTGCTTCCCTGAAGCTGTACCTCGAGCTGCCTTGCTGCAGTTAATTTCCAAATGCCTGCAAAAATCTTCCTGATATTCAGGCAGCAGATTCCTCTCAGGTTTTTTTTAACATGTTCCAGTTCATCCCATCCAGATAGAGGACACAAGTTGATTTTACCCAATAGATCCATTTCCTCATTTTACCCAGCCCCACTGTTGCCAGTTTTGGTTATGTCTGAGAGTTCAGTGGGTGTTCCCAATATCCCAGTGCTGCCAACCCCAGAGCTGTGGTCATGGATTACAAAAATTTACTGCAACATGGGGTGCGGGGGGGATGCAAAGTCAGTCCTCAAAGTTTGCTGTTTCTCCGTTTTTCCATTTGACTCTCCTGGGTGAGGAATGGAGACCTTTGCACTGCAGAAGAGTTTAAGCCATAAAGCACCAGGTGTGCAGATGACTATGGGAAAGAGCCACTTCTGAGAGTTAGGGAAGGACTGGGCATTGCAGGACTTTCCTCCCCAGCTCACAATCGTCCATCAGCTGCTTAATGAGCTTTGCTCTTCGGGTTCCCAGGTAGCTATGGATTTTATTTCTCAATTTGCGTTTCTTCCCCGGGTGGAAAGAGAAAGAGACTCAGATCCAGGGTCAAGTTGTGGCCACTAGGTTATCATGTTAGCTCTGTGTGGGACTCGAGAGCCCACTGGAAATGCACACAGCTCCTCTGTGAGGGGACGAGCTGGTCTGAATCCCCTTCCATCTGCCATGGTGGAGGAGCCCCTGTGACGTCCGGCATGGAGCCGCAGCTGTACAGTGCTCGCTCCTAATGCGCGGTGCCTGGTGCACAATTTCATCTTTAATTGCATTCTGTGGGCACTGAGGAAGAAATCTAAACCAGCATCCCGGCGCAGCATTTATCCTTTCTGCTCCCACCAGCCATCCCTCCCCAAAAACAGCACTCACCCCCGGCCCCTGGCTCGTCTTTCTGCTGAGGCTCACGAGTGCTCGGGGAAACACAAACTGCCCTGCCAGCAAAATCCAGCCTGCAAATCACAGAGAAGCCTCAGCATCCTCRGAGAGCTCCACACTCCCACTCCAGCAGCTGGGGACTCAGTCAGGCAGAGGTGTTCCTTCACCACCCCAGCGCTGCAGGATGAAATGCTGAGGGAACCTCCTTGTGCTGAGAGAGAAAGTAAATTCTCCACGGGGGAGAAGGCAGCGAGAGAAGGGAGTGGAGGTGCATTAGCAGAACAATGGAGATTCTCACAGAAAGGGGGGCACGTGTCAGCTGCACCCCACTGCTCAGGGTGTGTGGYGCTGTGTTGAAGGAGCTGAAGCATCCTCAAGTGCTGAGTTGCACAGAAAATCGGGATTGCTGCGAGGAAATGGGAACCTTGGATCGCTGGATAAGTCCGTGTGCCTGTCTTGATCTGCCATTGAGATGTGAGGGCTTGTTCTGACTCAAAAAGCAGTTTTCCTGACCCCAAAGCTGCTAATTCAAGGGATTTGGGGTTTGACTTGAGGTTTGACAGCACCCACATGTGCAGCTTTTGGATCTGTGGATCTCTTAGAAGACCCACCTTGGAAAATGAGGAGGATAAAGCACGGTGGCAGCTCCCTGTCTTCCAGGTGCCTGCTGCTTCTAACACATGTCATTTACAAAATGAGGCTGTGGGAATAGTTCCTCTTCAAATGACATCACTTTGGGTGATGCCTCACCCCACTGGAAGGAGAGGGTGGTTTGCTCCATTCTGTCCAAGACCAAATTTCTTCCAAAAATGACTTTTTCAAGGGCTATTTTCACACTCAACATCCCCCTCAGCGAGAAACACTGAGCTATTCAGAAATGTCTTATGGGGTGATTTTAAAGAATCAAGTCAGGAGTGGCAGTGTAGCCTGTTCAGAGTGAAAATTGACCTCCTTTACTAAAACCTGGAGAAATCACTGTATTTCCCCATTTTCCGGTGGCCCCGAGGTAGCTGTGCTGTTTCAGCATCCATACTTAACCCAGGCATGAGACTGCAGGGCTGGGCTGGAGGATTTCCCTGAGGTTAATGCAGCATCCAGGAAAATGGGCACTTGTGTAGCACAGCTATGGTTTCCAGAGGAATATCTGGAATTGCTGGATGCTCTATCCATGAGATGAAAAGGATCTGCTCAACTTGCTTACTGGGCCATGTTCTCCAACAGCAGTGGGAATACAGAGATCTGACCCAGGGAAAAACCCTCTTTAAGGGTTGGAAGGACAGACCCCACAAACAGCTTGCAAGGACCCCAAAACCCCCCAATGTGACAGGGCCCTTTCCCTTCTGCCATGTCCCAATTTGCATTTCCTGGTCCCCTCACCAGCCACCTCTGCACTAACTCAGCTGTTTTAAATTATTAGATGCCCTGCTCTGGGCTGCCATATATGTTGATGCCYGGGCATTAAATATTTATTGAAAGATTCATCATTTGGGCATTAAATATTCATTCACATGAGGGAATGAATTGGATGATTTGTGTTTGTTTTTCATGAATCGCCTTGGCACGGGAAAGGTCTGCTTCCCAAAGGGTGGTGCTGGGGGGCAGCAGGTTTTTCACTCCTGGCTTTTTGGTGGAATTGCTCATTGCCTGTCCTTCAGAAACCCTTTTTCCCCAYGGTTCCTGGCTGCCTGTGCTCTGGACATTAACTTTGCCATCAATATGTGTTTGTTTTGTTTACAAACCGTGCAGTTTAAGACAACTTCCTTGTGCCCCCTCCGGCCCCCTCTGCACACACTCACACGGAGGAGGCTGAAGATGCCCAAGCATCAATATAATTGTGTTACCAGGAGCTGTCTCCTCGGGTTCTGTCTCTTTAAGTGAAGTTTATGGCCTGAAAAGTAATTGATTTGCAATGGTATTTAAGACAAGAGCTGGAGGATACTGCTGTGCTCATCTGCAATACAGTAGCCCSGAGAAAACCATGGCTAAAGCAAAAACATTGACTTTTTTTGTGATGTGGTCTCTTCTGGTGCACTCAGCAGGGGTGAAGTCTGCTCTATTTTTATGGAATTGTCTGCTATTTTTACAAAGGTAGTTTGGACACTGTACAATCCTGCAGGTTGAGCTGTGGTTCAGGCCKTGGGTGCAGGGAGCGGGGGCAGGACTCTCCACGCTTTTGGATGCTGCTCCCTCCTTTATCTTTTGCCTTGGATGAAGTTTTAGTGTGTTTTGTTGTTTGGTTGTTTGTTTTTTTTTTTCCCCAAGGAAAGGCAGCTTTAGAAGGAGTCAAGCAAGGCTGGAGAATCTGCTGAGGTTCAGCTACCTGGTATATAATGGGAACGACGGGAGGGATAAATGCACCCTTGATTGTGGGTAGGGACAATGCCAAGCCAATATTAGGGGGTAGGATTAGACAAGGAAGATGGGAAGATTTTCCTAATACACTCGAGCCCTTTGCACAATTGCTCTGTTGGACAAACTGTACATTGGAATGAGAACAGAAAAGTCCCAAAGCTGATGGCAAATCTTCTTCTTTCAGTAGGGTTTGAMGCTGCCCTACCCTCTGTGGAGCAGGAATACAGCAGTAGATGGGTATTTTAGCTTAAAAAAAAACCAGAAAAGGATAATCTCTAAAAACCAAATGCAGCAAACTCTCATTGGAGACCACAGGGCTTGCTAGAGTCCCTATCCCAGGAATTTCAGAGCAGRGTAGCTACCCTGGGCTGAAATATGAAGGAACTGGGATCAGTTGCTGCTGCAGGAGGAGCAGCAAAAGTCAAGATGATCGAGGTAATCAAATTGACCATTTTGTGCAAAGGCTTCTGTCAGCAGCAAGCAGAACTTCTCAGGGAGAGACAAAGTGCCTGAAATGATCAGGGTCAGGAGATGCACAACRTGGTGACCCTTTTCTTCCCATGGCCTGGCATTTGGGAAGCTTTGCCTTCCCAGGAAATCCAGAGCTCTTCAGGAAGCAAAGGTGTCTGCGGCTCTTCTGTTGGACTTCCTGCTCTGTTTGCATATCATAATTATTTAGAATGATTTTTTTCAAGCTGACACCTGCAAATTTCCTTCCCCCTGTTGCAGGGAGCGCCAGGTTCTCAGTGTTCCCCTTCCTTCTCCACCTTAAGGGGAGGCAWCTCCTCCCCACCTTAATCTTTTATGTACTCACCGAATAATAACCTTTCCTGGTCATTTACCCAGGAAGGATTTGTCATTCCAATATTTCATTAATCCTATAACATAAAACCCCAAAGATGTGTACATGGCTGAGCAGCAGCACATAATTCCTTCTGCATCTTTCCCAGCTCAAATGCAGCACACACTGAGTAGGAGCAGATACGTTTGGGAGGGAGGTGACAAACCCACAATTTTCCACCCCTGTTGGGGTGTCACCAGTGTTAATCAGGCTTTAGGAGGAGACAAGGGGATTCCAGCAGATTGAAACTTCTCTGTCTGCAGGAAACCCCAAGCCACTAAGAAAATGATGTAATTCCAGGCAAATGTAATTTATTCCTGTAATTTTGGTCCATCCCAATGCCAGTGGCTCCATGCGGATGAAGGRACTGCTCTGAAAGGTGCCAGGGATGTTCCCTGCCTGCTGCTCAGGGCACTGTCCCTCCTACCAGTGGTTTTCTTAGGGATGTGCCCACTCCCTCAAGCGCCKGGGGAAAACTGCTTTTCTGGGATTATTACAGAACCTCCTGGGGAAAAGACAAATCAGACTTTTTATCTGCTTTTCTGCTTGCCACAATCTAGTCCCAGCTTCTAACCACTAAAGGCACTTCTGCTCCTCTCCGCTCTGTCAAAGGACTTAAGATGATCAATTTATAATGTCYACAGAGCGCCGGGATGAAAAGATGTTCTGAAAAATGCCTTGGATGAAAAGATGCCGTAAAAAAAATAATCTTTACCCTGATAGACTGATTACAATCTATTGTGCCACGGATTAGCGGGTGAGTATTTATTCAGCTTATTTTTTATTCCTATGTACAGATGCTCTGGACCACAATGACCTCTTTGAAGCCATTATTGGCTCTTGCATCCCTGAGCAGCACAGAGGGCACATTAATAAGCTGTGTATAGAAAAAGACAATGAAGTCCCCAAGAAGTCATTAAGAGTCTATTGTGTCAGTYTGACTGTAGCCCACAAAAGGCACCGAATCCGTGGGCTAAAAATATCCCTTGGCAATGCTGTTGACACAGTTCTTTCACGCTGGCAGCAACATCCTCCCCACACACGCACACATCGCGCACGCTCCCCCTGTTAGCCCTGCTCGGATGTTCCGGGGAGCATCCGGCTTTCCTTGGGATCCAGCGATCTCCAAACTGCACCAGCACCTTCCAGCTTTGTCAGTGAAGCACAAGGAACTTCAGTTTTCCCTCCGTCCTGCGGCCCCCACTGAGGGAAGCGCTGCACAAATCCCCGGCTGGAGAAGGCTGCTGTGCCAAAGGGCTGTGGCAGGGAAGAGCAGGACAGGAAAAGATGGGAAGGAAGGAGGGACTCGCTGTGTTTCTGCCCTTTATGGACACAGAGGTGCCCCAAGCTCACAAAACACCCATTTCTGTGTCTCAGCAGATGTCAAAAGGGAGACTCCACCTCGCTCCAGCAGCAGAGGAACAGCCCCTGTGTATTTTCTGGCACTCTGCATCCCAAGTGCTGCCTGGGACACGCCAAGGAGTTGATCCCAGGGAAGCTCAGCTCACTCAGCTCTTGCTCTGGGCTCTCTGCAGGCTCCACACATCACCATATTTCCATGGGATCCCTCATGCTTTCTGGGTTTAGGGACAGTATTTTTTTTTTTTTTTTTAATGCAAGCTGGAATTTGATTGTGGTTAATCAAAACCAAGACATGGACAGCAATGCATGTTCAGCTTTTAYTTGAGTCTGCAGAAATCCTAAACTAACAGGGCAGTTCACGTCATCCTCAGTGTAGTTGTCACAGTTGATGCAAATAAACAACACAACTCCTTTCAATGCCCCAGTTTTATTCTAAAAAAACTAAARCCCAACACAGCARACTTACCCAGATACCCGAAACTACTCTGCTCTATTCCTGGAAATGTGTAAAATATGGCAGATATTTTAAAAGAGGGTTTGAAAAGTCCTTTAACGGGCACTCATCTCACCCTAACATGCCCTGATCCYGCAAAAAGAGGTTGCAGAGTATAAACAAGCAAAGAGAAAGATGGGAATTGATGGGAAATCCAGTYCTGCTTTTCCTTTTCCTGATTAAAAGCATAGGGGACAAGACTACTCCCTGCCTTTCTTGGCTGTGGAGTCTCCAATATTTTGTCTAACTCATGCTGAGTAATGTGTATTGATTGCTTTGTTACAAGCTTTATTGTTCAGTCCATCACCAATAAAAAGTTTATGTAAAACAAGAGCAGAAGGAAGCAAGTGAGAAAGTGACTGGAGAGTGCAGATGCACGCAGGGGGTAAATGCAGCTTTTATTTCCACACAGATATGCTCTGCTGAAATTTCAGCAGCAGGAATTTATTTTTTATCACCYTGTTTTAAAGCCCTTGGAGAAGGTTTAGTTTTTCGTTTGTTTGCTGGTTTTTGTTTTTGGTGGTTTTTTGTTTGTTTGTTTKTTTTTTCCTTACTTGCTCATGTTCAAGTTTTCTTAGGGCAATAAAGTACAGGGAGGGAAAGGGGAAGCCAGGTGAAGGTGCTAAATTTGCATATGAAAAGGAGCGGCTGAGTGTTTCGCTGCGGTTAAAAGGAAAGGAAAAGGAAGGAATTGGCTGACAGTCTTTGGGGCTGGGTTTCTCTAAACACGACCCGGGCGATGGGTGTGCTCACCAGCGCTTCTCCCTCCTCCTCAGAGGCTGCTGGGCCGAAAATAATTTAATTTCCACGGCCAAGTGTTCTTGTGTGCTGTGGCCTCGGGCAGGATGATAAAAGCCATGGGGCTGTGGTGCTGATACCCTGTTTGTAGGGGGGTGCTCCCCTCTTCCAGCAGTCTGCCTGARATCCACCCGATTTCCTTAAACCCTCAGCAGGAGGGTATGGAAATAAATCCAGGGGATAAGGGAGGGCGTGATGATGGACCCAGCCCCATGCAGGACCCTGCTGGGGCTCGGCTGTGGCCCTGCCAAGGGCTGTGGGTGCCACGGGTGGGCTCTGGCGAGCCCAGCCCCGCTCCGGAGCTGCCTTTGCCGCTGGATTTCCCGTGCCAAGCATCCCGAGGACATTTATCAGTCTCGCTTCTTGCGGTTCCATTAACTTTTCCTGGCCTCAGACAATAAAGCCGGGGAGTTAATTCCGTTCATTTAGCCGGTGGGAAGGGGGTGGGGGTGACAAATAGGCTGGATGCATTTTCCTTGAATCCGATGGATCCGGGATGCCGCTCCCAGCCCCAGTCAGCAGTGTCAGCGCTCACCAGCAGCTCCAGCCCCGCAAATAATGACTCACAGTGGTCAAACCCAAGCAAAATCATGAAGTCAAAAACTGCTTCAAGGTTACYCAACGGAGGTTTTGACCCAAAACTGAACGTTCKCCTTTTTTTTTTTTTTTAAAGGCATTKATTCCTGTCTTCTTTTTTTKTTGTTGTTGTTGTTGTTTTCTTTTCCAAGCCAGAGAGGTGTCGGTTTAAAAAGGAAGTGTTATTTCGGAAGGAAAAGGKGAAGCATTCTGTTAGGAAACAGAAACGTGGGGAAATGTTTCGACCTCTCTTTTTCTTTCTTAATTTTAACTTCGTATTTTTGTCCTCGATGAAATTCTTCACACGCCGAGTCTGAACTGAGTCGTTCTGCTGCTCACTTCCCCCAGATGCCATATTTTGGTGAATTAGGTATTTTCACAAGGAATGTCGCCTTCAACTCTTCTCTTGATCCTGTTTTTTTCCCAGGTGACCTGCAAGGAAAAAACATTGCAGCAGTCAACAGAAAAGTGTCAGCTGGGACATCAACACCACTTTTTAGGAGTGAAATTGGAAGAGGAACAAACATGAGCATATTTCTTATTTATTTATTTATTTATTTTTAACTCTTTTTTTCCTCATATAATTGTATTTTCTCCAGGGCCTGGTTGTCAGCACTCTGCCTGGGAGGGAGGATGCTCCTCTGTGCCCCAGGAAAATTGGAGAGTGAGGGTCAAAACCACACCCATGGGTCAGTAGAGGGTGATGCCAGGGGGAAAGCAGAGCCCAGCAGATGYGAGAGTAGGGAAAGCAATAACAAAAGCCTATTACACATTATTATTACTTGTCTTCTTCCTCTTGGGATTAAAATTGGGCTATTTACCCCACTCTGGTAGAATTTTGGTTGAGAAGATGCAAGCTGGCATTGGTAAGCTGTTAATAAACCCAGACAGGAGCCTCCTCAAATAAATCCCTTCTACCTACAAAACTTAGGCAGTGATTATTTGTSTTATTCTCCATGAAATGCTTGTTAAAGAAAGAATGCACCATCTCCTTATCTCAATCCTGTGTGTCACACCAGGCCTGAATCACCTGCTCTACAAAGATGTAATTTAATGAACTGGAAGAGAATCCAAATTCTGAAATGAAGGAAAAAGGAAGARAATGGCCTAAGGGACACGCATGACAATGAAAAATGACTTCAGGTCCCAGTTCCTTGGAGGGATACAACTTCCTACCGACCTTGTGCCCCCTCCAGTGTGCTGGATGAGGAGSTGTGTTGGTCACTTTTGGCAAAGCAGAGCAAAAGTAGTGCCAGGGCTGCCACCACCACCGAAAACCAACCACCTCTGGACACCAGCAGAGCCACAGAAAACCGTGCAGGAAGGGCAGAGAGAAAACAGAGGGGATGCCAAAAAACCCTACAGTGGCAAAGCTGGGAGATTTGGTGCAAATAAACTCCTGGCAGAGAACCAGATAAGCCTTGCCAAAGCCTGGCAGCTTCCTGTGGCTGGTGTGCCTTGGGACACGAGGGATGAGGGGTTTAATCTCACCCAGCCTGTGACAGGTTTGGCCTGTCCTGTACCCGCTGCCACCCTATATCGGTAGGTGCAGCAAATCCCTTCCTCTGACTCAGGAACAAGAGGCTTTTGCTGTGTTTGAGTGAGCAAAAACCCAAATGAGTCTCTTCCTAATTAGCCTAATGAGCCTTTTGGCTCTCACATGATGACAAGTAAATGAATTTGCCCTTTCCCTGACAAGTTCTTATGGGAATGATCCGAAGCCTTTCGTAACAATGCATCAAAAGTACGAAGTCATTAAAAACAGTTGTCCAACTATGAAATTAGTTATTGATTAATATTGCTTCCAGACAGCCATATTGTTCATTTAAAGAAAGAGAAAAAAAAAAATAAAAAAAAGCATTCCAATGTTCATATTTCTTCATGAAAGTGGTTATTGAAATATGGAAAATATTCGAGATCCTGGGGTCATATATGTCTGTACTCCTGTGCTCAGGCACACTCAGTTTTTTTCGTTTGAAGCTTCACAGGGCTCCTGCACTCAGAAAAAGTTGTTGATCACTGTAAACATCTCGACTGATCTCATCTTGATGTGCTCTTTCCCAGCTGTAGAGAGCAGCTTCTTGTGGAAGAAGCTTTACAAAAAATGAGCAGAACAAGCCCTGCTGTGAGTCACGGGGAGTTTGTCATCTCCCAGGCTGCGAGGCAGAGTTAAAAAGAGAACAGAGGGCTCCTAAAAGTGGCTGAAAGGCYCCTGCTCTGTGAATAGAGCCAGGAAATAACAGTCACATCAACTGTTATTAGGGGCCAAAGGAGCCGTGTGGGAAGGAACAAGAGCACAAACAGCCTGTGTGCCACGGCCCATCCGAGCAGGATGATTTCCACGGTCACCCAGACAGGTCAAGAGATGTGTGTCTGCACTTTTGTACCAGCCAGCCTCCAAAATCCCTCAGTCTTTGAAGTGAGAGGATGGAAAATGATGTAGGGGGGGGAAAAAAGGCGACCAGTGAAACAATACTTAGGAYCAGGCTGACCAGAAAGAAGTTTTTTAAACATTTTGGTGGTCAGCCGAGTGAAATGAGTGGTTTGCCGCAGTGCTGTGAATTTGTAYGTTTAAAACCATAATGCATTTTGTAACCATCTCCCTTCCACAGAAGCTGCRTTTGTCAGAATATAAAGAAATTCAAGAGCAGTTCGGGTTCCATTTCACCCTGAGGTCATGGCCAGCCAACGTTCATTTGTGGGCTGAGTTGATCAGAAGTTTTCTGAAATACAGTGGCTTTTCCCACATAAATATCTGCTTGCTGAAACCAACAGGTCTGGCAGGGGGGGAAAAAAAGCATATTTCCCCGAAATTTCAGTCCTCAGAGGAGTCTGGCCCAACAAATGACACAATTATAATATTGTTCCTCCATTACAATTGCCTCAGAATGATTACTCTTGTGTTTCATCCTCAGCTGATTAGTCCCTCAGCCCAATTGCTTTCAAATGAATAAAATACCATCTATTTGTGTTTTTGCTTCTGTGGGGRAAAAAAAATCTGCTTATTGTGGTAAACTAAATAGATTGGTTTTGTCTGCGTGGGGTTTTGTTTTAAAGAATGAAATAATTTTGCTGGAACTGAAATTCGGAGTTTTCAGGCTCTCCAATGAAACTCTTCTATTGTGTGCTGATTTGAGAAACAGTCTGGGCAGCTGATACTGAACAGCTCTGGAAGCTCGAACTGAGGTTTGGAATCATGGAATGGTTTGGGCTGGAAGAGACATTCAGGATCATCCCATCYCACCCCCTGCCATGGGCAGGGACACCTTCCACTATCCCAGAGTGCTCCAAGCCCTGTCCAACCTGGCCTTGGACGCTTCCAGGGATGGGGCAGCCACAGCTTCTCTGGGCACCATGTGCCAGGGCCTCMCCACCCTCACAGGGAAGGATTTCTTCCTGATATCCAATCTAAACCTCCTCTCTGTCATTTTGACCCATTCCCCCTTGTCCTGGCACTCCATCCCTTGGAAATAAACCCTCTCCAYGTTTCTTGTCACCTCCTTCATGTCCTGCAAGGTCACGATGAGGTCACCCCAAAGCTTCTCTTCTCCAGGCTGAGCAATCCCAGCTCTCCCAGCCTTTCCTCCCAGCAGAGCTGCTCCATCCCTCTGATCATCCTGGTGCCACCTCTGGGCTCCAACAGCTCCACGTCCTTCCCGTGCTCTGCCTACAGCCATTCAAGAAATGCTGTACTAAAGAGATTTTTAGTCCTTTCCCTCTTTTTTAATATCAGGTGTTCAGATAACCTGGCAAAGTTTTAGATAGACATTCAATGTGAAGCTTATCAGGCTTGCCTATTATTCCCTATCAAATCTGAAACATGCCAGGCATAATTTAGCCTGAGATATTTGGCATTTCACAAACCCTTGCTGCCTGTCACTCAAAGCTGGGTGATGGGCACTTCAAAGAAGACCAAGGTGCAGTTTTGAGCAGGTTTTAATGTTTTTTTGGACCCACATTTCTTCCATGGAAGCCCTCTAGTTAAGGCTTGAATTCCTGATAAATTTCCATGCATTATTAACCTAATTGGACACAACATATATTCCGAGGTTCTCATTAATATTTTTTAACACATTGCGGCGTCTTTACCCTTGAGCAGTCAACCGAGTTTTCATCTCCATAAAAATGGGCTCCTCGTAGCCAGACAATATCCAATCATTTCCAGTCCATAAGGTAAATTTCCTTTATATTCTTTCCATTTTGCAGTTTTCTCACCAATCAGCACAATGACTTTCACCCTATGGATTATTTCTGCATAAACCTTGCCACTCTTGCCAGGAGCTGCCTGGGAAGGATGGAAACTTGAGTTGGAGGACACATCAAAGAGAGAATCTCAGCCTAAATGAAAGCTCTTTTTAGCAGAATTATTCCACTTGTTCCTGTGATTTCTACCCTTTACTGATTCCAGTCATCTTCAAAATGACTAAATTAATTGCAATATGGTAATAATGTGCCAATGATAGATAATTTACCAATACTGACTGGCAAATGAGTGATACTACAGCCCACTGATTGTTAAGTGACTTGTTCATTTATCTATGTTGTAGCAGGAACAATTTGGAGTCTGACCCCTGAATATCACAATCTGAGGTGATACAAGAAAACATGAAAGGAATGACCCCGAGCTGAAATGATCACTGGTGTTTGTCAGGCACCATGGCTGCAACAACAAAGTTAATCAGCTGGAACAATTATTAGGTAAAATAATTTTTTTTTAATATAAATTTAGAAGTTTTTTATTGCTATTATCTAAAATTGAAATATGTAGATGATTTTAAGTGGGTAGATTTTTGTTTGTATCCATGAAATTGCTACCATATTAACAAGATTTTCCAGACATTAATGGATTGATTTCTGTATAATTGTAACTATATTAATTCATCCCAATTACCTCTAAGTAAAATTTAAATTAAGTCAAATTGAAGAAATTAAAAATGTTTGAAAACCCTGCATGGAAACCTTGAGGCATCATAAGATTGTCGTTTCTCATCTCTAATATCATTCATTCTGTGAATGAGAACACGACAGAAACAGTGTGGGTTCTCCCAAGACTTGTAAACTCTTATTTTCTGTGCATTCCAAACCCAGCTTAGAGGTCTCTCCGTAAAGTCAATATGATCATTTTTTTCCCCGCTGATGGAAAAAGTGTCAGTGTCTCAGTTCTGTTGGTTTCTTATCGAGGAGGATGATGCACAGATGATCCATTTATAACGTGGAGATGTTCAGCCATAAAGAGGAGTTTAAACACAGAGTGGAAGCTCTGGCACTGGTCTGGAGGAGAGGGAACACTGGTGACAGGCACCCACAACCACCCTCAGCTCCTGGGTGCTCTGCTCCAGAGGGCAAACCTACTCTGCCTGCCAAGGTCAGGGACACCACGAGCCCCCAGAAGGGCCTGGGAGCGGGTCCAGACTGACACACCATGTATCTGATCTTGGAAAACACGGCTGCATCCCAGCCCAGCCGGATCTGCGTTGGTTATGTYGGGCTGGAAGGGTTTAGGTTGGAACTGCTTCAATTGGAACTTCCAAGGTCTTCCACCACCGGAGTCAGAGGAGCTGTGCTGAGGTTTACATGCAAAGAGAACTTGGAAAAGAACTGCTGCACATCTGGGAGGAATCTGGACAGTTTGGGAAAGCAGACACATGACAACTTCACATATGTCTTTTAAGTGTGTTTTTGGGACCTTAGCACCTGATATCTCCAGGTATTTCGGCTCACTTGCATCTTCTTTGTTCATCTGATGATTGAACACCAAAAGACTTCTCCAAAAATACTTATCTCCAGCTCCTGRTTTCTAGATCACACAGGGCTGGGCTGGGCTGGTCTAGAGACTCACTGGGCAGCCTTGGTCTCTGTTAAGGTGCTTGATAGGCTGCTTTGATATGGAGAACAGAATTTATTAATAGGGGCTGCCAGCATATCCTGTCATCTTTTCACCTGGAATTTTCCAGTTGCACTGGTCTCTGTGGGCCTCAAGGGCTGGCCAGGAGGTCTGCTCTGAATTTAACAGCCAGCCAGAACCAGCTCAAACCAGATCAAACACTCAGTTTAGATCATCTGCGTGCTGCTAGAGTCAGAYAGATGCAGGTCACACTGAGAGCCAGCCAGAGCCATTCCCCTCCCTGCAGCAGAGCCATCCATACCGAGAGGAAGGGGCTCACGGGGAAGAGATGGCTGGCAGAAAGGTGTTCATTAATTGCATTTTTGTTCCGGACCCTCTGGTGAACAGAGACACACTGGGAACAAATGAAAGTTTTTGGAGTTGGGGAAAAAAAAAGAAAAAAAAAAGAAGGAGGAAAAAGTTTTGCCTCTTAGAGCAGGGAAATAGTTTGAGGCTATGTTTTAATTAAAATGAATATCTGCACTATCTTAATGTTATTGCCAGTTAAGTGTAGCAGGGTGATTTAGAGTTCTGTAACACAATTATACTCCGGTAATGAAGCTCCGCAGAATTATCCCAGGAATTCAAAATGCAGAGGGGAGCAGTAGCTCTCATTTGTAACCATGTTACAGCCTCTATTGTTACAGTATTTTCTGTTTTCCTCAAAGATTAACTCAGTCGTATTTAAGTCTCTGGTTCCATTAAAGAGAGGTGGGGAGCGAGTGACAGCAGCTGTTCCACCAYCCCTGGAGGGAATCCAWTCCAAATGTTCTGCTCCCAGCTGAKAGCTGTCCATGCTCCCGCTCTTTCCTGGGGGCCAGGACCTGGTCAATCCCTAGAAATGTCACATTCTGCAGGTGAGAGCTCAGGTAAAATGCCTTGGCAGGTGACGTGGAGCCTTTCAGAGCTGTTTTACACCTTTACATCTGCTTCTGATTCCTTCTGATGCGCCTGGGAGTTCTCATCTGCTTGTGGGCTCCTGGTGGGATTCCTATGGAAAAGAAGGGCTGCGTGGGAATGGGCAGGGCCCTGCTCTGCTTGGTCCTCTTCCATATACATGAAGGAACATTCCTACATCTTCAGCTGTGCTGCCAATACAGTTACAGTGGAGTTATGTCTTTAGATTTGGATATTGAGTTTGATCTCCAGGGGGTCATGCCTGGGTTTGTGCCTCAACATGCTTTACCAGGTGAGCCAGAAACATCCACACTCTGTGACAAAACCGCTCAAATCCCAATGGGTTCACCCTTCTGCGCATCCACAAGAAWTGCTCATTTCTCCAGCCCAAGAATGAATTTGCTCAGTGCAGAACTGATCCAGAGCACAAGCCCTTCAAGCCCACCAAAAGTCTTGGTTTGGGTGAGATCCTGAGTTACAGAGAGAACGTGGAGCCACAGACACCCCAAAACCTGCTCTCCCTGAGAACCACAGACACCCCAAAACCTGCTCTCTCTGAGAACTCTTCACCTCTGACTGAGAACAACCCAAGTTTTTATTTCTGGAGATGGAAAAACTGTTTGGAGAAAGCAAGAAGCCCTGGCAGCTTCCATTCCCATTGGAAACAAATTTGTTCGGCATTGAGGAAAGATGAAAACTGAGTCAGAGGTAAMTTCAGTTGAGTTTTGATTTGCAGCAAACAGATTAAAAGCAGAAAAGAATCGATACAATAATAAACACAATCCTCAGGAACACCTCCAAACCCCTGTGGCAGACCCCAGCAGTCTGATTAGTCCAAGAAAACACACTCTGTATACTCTCTTCCTGCTTCTGTGGGTTTTTTTGCACAATTTCRTATCACAACTAAGGTCCAGGCCGCTCAAATGAGGCATGTCTGTCAGCCTGTCAGGATTGYCGGTGTTCAAACCTAGCATCACATTCCTGCAGATACAGAGATTCCGGCTCCAACCAGGTGGCACTTTTGGTGGAAAAAAATAAAAATGGGAGATAAAAGCAAGTTTTAAAAATGTCTTGCTGCTCTGCTCTGAGGTTGGACTTGAAGTAAACTGGGATGAAAGAAGTGTTTCAAACCTGAGGATTGAAGCCTCAGCGTTTCCTACCTTTCAAAATGGAATGTTTCTATTTGCTTGCTTGGAACTAATTTTAGTTTGTCCACTTCTTCCTGGTGGAGCCTTTTGCAACCAYGTTTCCCAGATCTCAGGGATGAGAACAGCTCTTTCTTTCAGGCCCTGGTCTGTTCACACTGAGCTCTGCTTTTCTGCCTTCAGGCCTTCTAAAATATTATCCAACGGGGCACAACGCTGCTCAATGTGTGTAAAGACCTTGCCTTTCACCTCTGGGTCAGTTCCACCCGCACGACCCAAAAAGGACAACTCTGCCATTGTTCAGTCCTACCTGAGGAGTAAAGGCTGTCACCTCTGAGCTGTGTGCAAACCCACAGCTCCTGCTCCGGCTCGAGGCACGAGCTCACTGTTGGCATAAAAAATAGGTCAGCCCATTTTCTGCAGAAAACATCCCTCCTGCAAATTTTTGGTCCCTCTCCARCCGCTTGCTAAGAGCTCATGACCACGGAATAAAGGCTGAGGTCAAATGTCCCGGAGCTGTGAGACAATATCTCGGGATGCAGGTGTCCTTGGGCCCTGATTTAGGTTTCCATGTGTCTTCCTGCATTTGCTTAATGATTTTCTAGGCACCTATGGCCGTAGCATCTGGGCTGCTGCCACAAATTAAATGCAATCAGACATTAAATCAAAGTGCCTCCAGCAGGCTGCAGAAACGGGGCTCCTTCTGCTGCTGCCACCKTCGGGAAGGAGGGACTCAGGAATGGGTCAAATCCGTGCAGAGGCGTTGCTGAGAGGGTTGGAAAGCTGTCAGAGTCACTGTGGATTACCAGGAAATCCACGCTCCTGAGCTGGAGTTCTTCCTCYGTGAATATCAGAGAAAATAAGGCTGGAAAATATCTGGAATTACTTAAATATTCTACAGCCTCGCTATATAGAGAACCTGCCCTTAGGCTTCCTTTCGGGCAAAATCCCAGRCATCATTTATGCAGCACAAGACCCTGAGGTTCAGACACTGAGACTTTGGTGTTTTTATGGCTTCTTATTAGATATTTATTCTCTCAGCATGACCACTTGAATTTGCCGTAGCACCTSTTGGGGGAGGTGGATACCTATCCCAGGCCACTGTCTGGTGAGAGTGTTCCTTCAACTTGTATTTGCTCCCATTTGGGATTTTATATTCCATATGTTACTATCAGAGCCAGGCACATGCATGACCATTATCAGCCCGAGTGCTAACAGCTGGAATGTAGAAATTGTCTGATAAAAGGGAAGATTTATCAAGAAATTTTCCCAAACAGTAGAATGTGAATTCGGCCCTGTTTTGGGTCATGAAAAAATTGTCATACCTAGCACTGTGACAATACGAAGTGATATCTGACTCAGTGCTGGTTTGTCAAAATGGCCAAAATAGCCAGATAATAATTCAGTTTAATCCTCTTTATAGTGAGAGAGTGAGGGATGCTCTCAGGGCACGTAAAATCTGCCTGCATGTGTCCATCTGCTTGCAATAGCTCTGCGTGGCAGCTTGATTGGAAATTATTTGCATGGCGAGGAAAGGTCGCTGCCTCTGAAGGACAAAACCCGCCTCTGTGTCCAACAAACTCCGGGAGTCATTGGTCACCCTGGGATGACAGCTCGGAATCGCAGGGCAGCGTTTGCTGCATTCCTTTCTCCCAGTAATTCAGGGGGCGTGTGCCAGYGGAGGAGGTGTCGCTCGCTCGGCCGAGCTCGGGCTGTGACARAGGCACCAGGCCACGGTCACCTCAAAAACACCGAGGGATATTTACAGAACGGGGAAAAAAAAAAATAATCGGGAGCTGTTTACTGATTAAACTTGAAGCAAGCCCAGTCCTTCCAAAAGAGCAATCATCTGCTATTCATCACCGGTTCCTGCAAGTCTGGATGCGAGGGCTGGTGCAAAGCTTGGGAAGTCCTTCATGTTCAAAGTCACTTTCTGTTGTTTGTGTTAATGATATGGGAGCCCTGAGGAACCTGGACTGAGCCTTGTTTTAGCTTCTGGACAGAGAAGATGACATCAAAGACAGGCAAAGCACAGAGACAAAGGAACATCCCTTTCGTAGGGCCCCATGTCAGTGGCACAGCTCAGGAGCATCCCGGCCTTCCAGAGCTGTGTTCCAACCCCCRCCCATGGGGCCACACAGCACCCGTGACTGGAGCCCAAATCTGCTCAGCTACATCTCCAACCACACTCAGGATGGAGCTGCAAACTTGCTGGACAAATAAAAACTGTCTCAGGTGAAAAATAACTGAGGATTCAAGTTCATTCATATATGAATGAAAATGAGATCAATCTTTTCCTTTCTTATTTTTAAAGTAGGATTTACAGGTTCATGCGTTTGGATTGTCCCTCCCTTCCAGCTTTGGATCCTGTTGGCCAATGTGACCACACTTGGGAAWTGGGGACAGACATTCCTACCTGTTTTGGGAACACAGGCAGGGTGACAAGAAGGGAGCTTAAGTGATATTTTATGGCCCAAACCAATGCAATCCCTGTGGATTTCTTCCTGTGGTTACTGAGAGTGGGAAGACTATTTAAAATAAAAAACAAAGGTCAAATGGCTCCTGTCTTATGGACTGATGATTGTTTTCACAGATTTGTACAACGTGCCATCAGACAGTAACCATCAAGTATTAGTGTTTGTACTCACAATCCATGGAGAACTTCCAAACAGAGCAGCACTGCCACATGGATGGAAAGAAGGAAGAGGCAACAGGTTACACCAACCTGTACCTTCACTCTGGTCTGAAGATCAGTTTTTACTGACACCACAGCTTGAAGGGTTAAGTCTGATTGACTTTCCACATCAGGAACACAAATCACCMTGGTATTTTCTCCCCTTTTAGGTGGTCATCTTCCATTAGGAAAAAAAAATCAATTGCCAAGAATTTCGCCCAGCTGTGTAGGTGGAACTGTCACACATTWAAACTGCTTTCAATCACCAGCAAAACTCAAAAAGCAGCAATTTTCTTCCTCTGTTTCCCCCTCAGGTTGAGGACTGATGTTCTAACACACCCATGGCTTTGCTGGGGAAACTCTCCTGCCTTCAACATGAGCAACAAGGGCAGGAAGAGCAACTTAGCGCTGAGCATATAAAGACTCCTAAAGAGAAAATGGAGCAGAAATCCTTGGGAAAGGTGTACCTGGTGGAACAGATCCTGACAGAAGTGCACTCTGCAGCACTGGGCTCAGAGACAACATGAGCTGCTGGACCACACCAGGAGTGGATAATTCCAGAGTCCCCATCTCAGGGCCATCACTTCCAATCTCAGCCRGGTCACACAGTTACGCTCCAGAGCCGGGAGAGTGCTTTGGTTACCGAGACACAGAATGAGCTATCAGGGAYACGGTGTTTAAAGCACCCTGAACAATGGCTCCCCGTGCACTTTGCAGCAAGTCATTTCATCTCCCCGTGCCTCTCTCCTCTGCAGGCTGAGGACAATACCCATCACATGCACCGGGACACCGCAGAGCTGCGTCTGCTGAAATTATTGTTGCTCTTTGTAACTACAGAGTGTTACGAGGAGAGATAATGGAAGCACAAGTGAATTTCACATTTGAGTGGTGGCCATTAAGCCTTGCTAGAGTCCTCTGACTTCAAAGACATTATATCTCTCCACTCCAGTGACAGATTAGACTTCAAGGATTCACCTTGCATATAAACTTAGGCAGGCCTAATTTTGGGCCACGTTTCCCCTAGGGCTGCTGTTTACCCCAGAGAAAAGAGAGTGTGTGAGTATTGTTTGGACCTGCTTCTTAGTTTGAAATGCCTGCCTAAAAATACCTGTTGCTCCCACTTTCTCTCCTGGGTGGTGACATCAGCAGTGCCAGCTGCCAGAAGTCAGGGATGTGCATCCGAAATCTTCTTCTGAAGAGATTCGTTGCAAGCCAGGTGTGGTCTCATCCCAAAATACTTTTTTAATGGATGTTTGATACTTTTTGTGAGTCCGTGTGAGAGCCAGGAGCTGATCCCTGCCAATCCTGACATTAATCCARGAGTCATGGAATTCCATTTCCATTCTGCCACAAAGAACTATCTTCATCCAAAGCCACACTGCAGCTCTGGAGGATCCCAGCAGGGCTGAGTCATGGGCCTGTCCTTGGTGCCACATTTCCAGCATTATGGTGGGGTTAGAAGGACCAGTTTGTTTTGCCACTCCAGTTTGTGGGGCAGAATCAGTGGGATTTTCCGGTCTGTGGTTGTCGGTCGGTCTTGTCAAAGTGCTGAAAGTCAACAAAACACAAACTCTTTGAAATGGAAAGCAGAATTTTGYGGGGAGCCAGGTCTGAAAGAATTGTGACCAAAAAAATGGCTTTTTTATTCATTAAAATTCAAATGCAGATAAATAAGCAGCAGCACCAGTGAGGATTATGGAACTTGGGTATTTATGAGGAAGCAGAAATTTTATAAATATTGAGATTGGCTATTTTCTACCTACCTACCTTTTTTTTAGAAGAGTAATAACATTTGCTAGTCCAGCAATAACACTATGCATTTATGCAGCAGCTTTCATCCAGACATCTCCAAGCTCTTTACCAACATTGGCTGGATGAATCTTCACAGAGCTCTTGTAGAGGAAATAATGAATTATTATTCCCAGTTTATAAATTGAGAAATGCTTGCAGGAGAAGATCAAGGAATTCTGTCCGGAGGCGAAGGCTGCGAATGTGGCAACGCTGTGGCAGAGTCTGGGAGCTGCTATTGCTGGAATTATTCTCCATCTGAGGGACTGCAGCAGTGTAAAGGTGTGGTTAGAGGGACAAAATTGCTGCAGGAGTTCATGGGCTGAACTTGGAGCATGTCAGTCCCTTCACAGCCTGAGTGCTGTCGTGGGTGACAATAAATGAGAGTAACTCATTCCTACAGATCAGCACCAATGTTGAATGAATTAAATAAAGGGTAGATCAGCTCAAGAGTTATGTGCTAAATAACTCTGTGGCCTCGTGTATTCAGTCAGTTTGGGTATCTCTCCTTAGCACTGAATCATGCCATGTAAATGTCACTTTTATGGATAAGGTCAATTTAAAATGTGTTCCCAACAGCAGCAGCAGCCACAACAACAACAACAGCATCRACAGCAACATCAACAGCAACCCAAATGATGTTTTAAAGGTTGTCAAAACTTCTCCTCTACAAGACTTTTTAATGAAATTTGCCCCTGCTTTAAAAAGAAATTCTGTTGTAAATATAAGGAGGAAAAAGAGTGTCAAAATCRAATGAAAGATAAATATAGACTGAGCAGAAGATGTGTTTTCATCAATTTCTACCATTTTAAAAAGACAGAGAATAGGTAAATGTAGGACTGGTTCCTCTTTTCAAAAAGAAAAATTCTTCCATTTTATCAAAATATGGAACAGGAGATTTGGATCTTCCCCTGCCCCAACCTGGACTTCAGAATAAGCCTCTACCAGTACCACAAAATCCCTTGGACAATCAGGAGGTTTTCTTTCTTAGATTAAGTCTTTTTATGGGTTTGGATATTTTTTTCTTCTTTTTCCCCCTTTTCCTTTTGGCTGTCTTTATGACATGTCTCTAAGTGATCAAGATTACTGAGCTGGATAATCTGCAGGCAATTAATTGGCTAAACTGCAGCTAAGGTGATTAAGAAACTGTAATGGCTGAAGGGATGTTGATAATGAAGATGAGGATGATGATGCTAATGATGCTAATGATTAAATTTGTGGATTKGTAAACTTATTTTCCTTGTCACCATCAGTGGCTATTTTGATGGAGTAGGTTCTGGCTCTGAGCTGCAGCCTGGGCATGTGCAGGGGGTGGAATTGCAGTGTCCTGGAAACACTCACATGGCCATTGGGAGGCAGATTTCCCATCACCAGTGATGSAGGTATTGCTGTCTGGAACTTCTCATTTAATCTAATGCCTTGTCTCTCACCCACTAATTTATATCAATCCCTTCCTTTCCATTTACRTGTGACACCTTTTGAAATCAAGCAGGGGTGTCTTTTTCAGGGCTCTAAGTGGCAGGGAATTCACAACATTTAGCTGTTGCAGGCATCAATTACTGCTGCTATTTAGAGTCATGTCTCCATCTGAGTTTGAACATTCCTTTGAAGTTTGCATCCATTGGGCTTTGGAACGTTTCCATTTCGATTGAAGAGYGTTTTGTTTACAAATCCCCACCCTRTGTAAGCACTGAACGGTGATGATGATGATCCAGTCATCACTGGTTTACTGCCTGTGGTACAACCAACATCTTCTCTTGGAAAACGTCATTTCCACTCCCCCAGCRAGGGCTGGAATGCAGCTGTCTGAGGCGTGGGCAACGTGCACAGACCACAGCTCTCAGCTGAAGTTATTAAAGGAAGTCATCCCAAGGGAGAGGTTTCAGAGGAAAGTCACCAAGATTTGCTCATTTCTTCAGGACTTGCATGTCCGTGTCTTGATTGTTTCTCTCTAATTTCAAGTAAAGCTGAATGTTGAGGCTGTTTCGTTTTGTTTTGTTGGTGGTTTATTTTTTTTCCCCCAGGGATCACATTCCTAGCCGTGGAACACTGCTGGGATGGAGAAGGCAGAGGGGGAGGCAGTGCTGCAGCCTTTCAGACCAACACAGCATTTTTTGTGCCTTGACTCCTCCAGTGGCAAAGCCATCACTCCTTAAAATCCCCCTTAGGCAACACTTTTTGGTGGCCTGAATCCACTGAGCTCCCTGTCCAGATTCCCAGGCAGAGCAGGGAGSTGGGAGGGCTTGTTTTGTTCTCCTGGTGCCCAGGACCTGCTCTGCTGCTGCTTTTCTCCCGCTGATCCCAGACTGACGGATCTGGCAGCATCCGAGGGGAAGGGTCAGAGTCCAACAGATTAATGGGGCTTTGATTGACTCGCTGGTGCTTGATGTGTTGTAGATATGCTCAGGCTGTGGCTCCTGTCTCTTTATCTTCCCCTTGCAGTTGTGTTGACAGCTTCCCCTGTCCCCTCTCAAGCTGGCTTTGCGGCACCAGGAGTTTCTCAGGAGAAATGTTTGCCTTTGCTTCCTGGATTCCCTCTCTCATCCACACAGCAATCCATCCTCTTTGTGTGAGGAATGCAGTAACCCGCTTAYAAAGGCAAGTGGTTCACTTGCTCTTTAAGAAGAGAAAGATCTGAATAAAAAAATCCTGGTCCCAAAGCTCTAGGAATGCAAAAAACTCARCTGCTGCTCTGAAAAGCCAGAATTCACCCCGACTGCTGATGCCAGGGAGGTCTCTGCTGTGCACAGTTCTGGCGTGCTGGAACACAAGTGTGGAAATGGTTTCCTACAACCCCTTTTCTCACACGGGGGAGAAATTCTCACTGCAGGCTGCCAGGCAGAGCCTGTGCTTCCCACCATGGCTTCATCTCGTGTGTGGCCCTGTGGAGATGCACAGTCCGGGATCCAGCACAGTTCTGGGCTCTCTTCCCAAGCCTGTGAGTGTGAGAGATGCTGGAGGTGTGAAGAGGGAAGAAGGAGCTTGAGGTACGTGTGAGTCTTGGCACATCAGTGAGGACAACAGATGACCTCTTGGGAAGACTTAAACACAGAGAAATCAAAGTGGAAAGAAGAATCTCACTGGGAATCGAAATATATGATGGCTCCAGAGATAAAATAAAGTGTGTTGCATCAGGATCCTAATTCCTAGGACTTGATAGATACCAAGTGTTTCTATTCTTACACTTAGTTTTAAGTGCAACTCTCTTTATCCATCCATTTAATTGTTCAAGCTTTCCAGAGAAATGGCAGGATTTCTCACAAAGGGTGCTGAAACTTGAGGCAGACATAGCCTTGTSTGTCTAGGTAAAATGCCAATAAGGAAAAATATTATTGTATGGAGAGGGAAATTCTAGGCTTCAAAATTATCCCACTGAAAAAGTGAAATGYCTTTTAAACCCTTTTTCTCCCTTTCCCAATTGAAATATAAATGAAAAGAGCTTCCATGGATTGAATTGTGACTCTGTGTATGTGTGATTAATTCAGATTTCATCCTACATGGAGTCCTTGACTCACTGAGACCATTTTTGATGCTCTGGAGATGAGCTGCACTACAAAGGGAGAGGAATTACATAAAATCACCAAAAACAAATTTGAAAATAAGTGACCTCAGGAGGTCACCCAGTCCAGCCCTGCCTCAAGGCTCATCAGCTACTTCTAAACCTTTCCTGAGAGATGTTGGTTTAACCTGCTCTTACAAACCTCTGGTGGTTCCAATCCCACAGTGATTTATTCCAGCCCCTAACTGCCCTTAYAGTTGGATGTTTTCCCTTCATGTCTAATATAAAATAAACAATTATCTCTATTTTCTCACCTCTTTGGAGACACGAAAGACAAGCTCTCAGATGCTGAGACCACACTYTTCAACTGAGAAATCACCATTCTCCAACCAGGCTGATTGGGCAGCAGCTCAGACATTCCTCTGCTTATGCATTTTTCTTTACCCTACACAAATCCTTTCCATTTTCCCCCCTCTTTATTGGTATTTTCTCTCCCACGTGCCRTATCATTCCTTGTCTTCATGTCCGTTCCTCTCCGCATCTCTTGGAGCTGCCTGTGCTTTCCAAACCTCCTTTCCCAGCTCCCAGCAGAGCAGGTGAGAGCCCAGCCCAGGCAGCTCCCCCRGCTGATGTGCTGGGAGCTGACGTCAAGGGGAGCTCTCCAGCTTGTCCTACTGGCCCTTCCCTGAACTATTGATGTAAATAAGTGACAAAAGCATCCCTCACGCAGGCTGTTAGTCGGGAATGGAAACATGACACGTCCATAAAACGTGATCTATGTGTAATCATCACACACATGCCTTCAGACAGGCCAGAGCRGTGACTTGCTAATTAAGTTTTACAATCCAGCGGTTGTGAGGAAGATAAAAACATGTCCCCGGTCAATCCATTACACGGAGAACAGAGCATCTGACCTTTTCATCCTGCCTTCCGCCTGCACTCGCTGGATCCATAACCTTTTCCAGCTGGAACGGAAAGTTCAATTAAGTTTTGTTGGCTCGGAAAACTGCCCATGTCCTGGAGAGTAGATTAGGCACTCAGGGGCTGCAATTATCCATCTGGTGCCACTTCAGCTGTAATATCTATATATTTATATACATGCTGCCATCCTTGCAAGGGTAAACAGTGTGCTGAGCTGCTCGGGGGAGGGTCACATTCCCTGCTGCCGGGGGCTGCTTTGGGCCCCACGTTCCAAAGGACCAGGCTCCGTTCAGAGCACACCCAAKGTCACTCCTGCCACCCAGCCCCGGAGGGAATGTGGCAAAGAGGAGTGGATTCATCACACGCCACCCAACCTCCCAAGTTTCCATCTCTGTCAATCCACTGGTTTATGGATCTGCACTTTCCAACAGAGGCACGCAGAACCTTTGGAAATAATTTAATCTCTGTTGAGAAAGGAATTTTATAAATACAGACATGTGTATATATCATATACAGTTAACACTTGTGGGGCCAAAGTGCTTGGCCTTGGCAGATCACTCCTGCAATTACATCAAGGATGAGGCACCGACAGGGACCAGCACATCAATCACCAGGGTGATCAATAATGCCCGCAGTGCACACAATCAAACCTGATCAGCCTCACACAGCCTCGGGTGAGGGAACACCAGAGATCCTCCCCACGCACAGGCTGCACCTTCGAGGGCTCCCCTGAGAGTCTGCCGAGCTGAATTTCCCCTCTGGGAGTGTTTTGAGCTGGTTTGCAGGGCTCCAACTCTCCCTAAAAGAGGAGCAAACACATCTCAGGTCATCACATCCCAGTTGGAGGAAAGAAACAGGGACATTCCTTCCCAGTAAATCACAAGGCCAGTGGGCACTGCAGCTCAGAACACAAGGCTCTGCCTTCACCAGGAGCTTGTATAATSATCAACATAAATTTTCCCTTATCCACTGGACACCAAGAAAGCAAACAAACAAACATCTGAGCACCACACACCTTCTGCTGTGGTGCTAGTGGCAGCACTTTAAGTCAGTACCATCAAAATATAGATTGTGCTGCTTAAAACAACAGGAGACAGATTTAACTTGTCACCCTCAACAAAGGAGGAAAGCTGGGCTTCCTGATTCAGGAGCTGGCAGATTTGGAATATGTTATTTCTGGCCTCCATCAGGAATCTCTCTCCAGGGCTTGGTGGCAACTTCCACTATCYGAGGTTGCTCCAAGCCCCATCCAACCTGGCCTTGGACACTTCCAGGGATGGAGCAGCCACAGCTTCTCTGAGCAACCTGTGCCAGGGCRTCACCATCCTCCCAGTGAAGGATTTCTTCCAAACATCTCACTAAATTTCCCTCTTTCAGTTTGAACCCAGACGTTCCTGGACAGCAGCTTGGTAATGACCTCTGAGTGACAGTTTGGCCTGGGCAGTTTGGCTGCTCTGATGACCAATGCCACTGCGAGAGCAAAATCTGCTTCWCTCAGCAGAAAGAAATATAAAAATCTGAACCACATGAAGGAAATCTGTCACTGGTTTCCCCCTCTCCCTAGGTTGCTGAGCTGCTCCTTTTCCTGGGGAAATACAGACTCAGAGAKCTCCAGCTCATAGATATACAAAGAATACTGTGAGAGCTGAGAGAACCTTTATTTAATCTACTCCAAACATTGCTTATTCCATCCCACAGCACTCTGGTGACCACCTTCACCTTGATGTCATCATCTCTCAGCTTCTTCTTATTTTTCCCTTCCTACATGTGAAAAAAATCATAAACTCCATCCTGCAATAATAAATAATGTCCTGTCCAAGAAACTGGCTGCACCATAGGCCGAGAAGGGTGTTGGGATGGCTGCTCCTATTTCAGTCTCCTAGAGCAKGAGTCCGGGCTTGGCTTTGCCCAGAACCTCTTTGGTGACATCCAGGTGTGTCCCTCTTTCCCCAAGGGCCTGGGAAAGATCCCAGCCTGGCCCAGCCTCCCTCTGCTTTGCCACAGGACCGGGCTGAGTCTGCAATTTCTTGGAGACTTCCCACCTTCCCCGTCTCTCCCTGTGCTGTGCCTCATTAGCTGCTCAGCCCTTTTGGGCTGKGAGACAGGGATCTGGCAGGAAGGAGTAAACAGCCAGTTTAATTGGGTGTTCGGAACAAAAGCAGCAGTGGCAGTGCTGTCGTGTTGGAGCTGGCTTACAAACAGGCAGTTTGAAAATCATTCCCTCCCATCTGCACGGAGTTAAATCTCCCCACGCTCCCGAGCGAGCGGCTCTCTGAACACGGGAGAAGCAAACAAACACAAAGGTGCCTTTTGAGGGTGCGAGGCAGAGTTTCTGCACTCATTTCTATCCTCTGCCATCGTTTATCCTCTGCCTTGAGGCTCTGCCAGATTGGGACTACCCTGCTTTTTCCCTCCAGCCACCCTGCACTGGTGCACGATCACGATATTCACCTTCTCTGCCTCTCATCACTCTCCTCATTGTGACTTCCTGGCCTGGGCAGTCCGTGACAGCTGCCAAAATATCCAGATGTGATGACAACTGACAGATCAGCAGCCACATCCCATCAGGCCTCAGAGTGAGGAGACCTTTCCTGCTGCCCCTCATCCTACGGTCCCCTATAATCATCAGGTCGCAGGAAAGTAGGCAATTTGCTTATTATTTTTCTTTCTGGTGGTCTGTACTTTGTGTCTCTGAAAGAAAGGGGAAGTAAAAAAACCCAACTTATTTAAAACTGTCCTGAGATGTCCTGTCTGCACCTCTGAACACAGATGTGGATTTAGCTGTGTTGCTTAGAAACCTGCATCTGTGGCCTGTCTGGTCCCTTCATGTTTATTTAAAATYACATCTAATAGGAAAAGACACAGCCATAAGGCTCTGGAGTGAAAGTTTACCAGGGTCACTAGTTCTGCCACCTAAACTATTTCTCTGGTCTGTCCTTCCAAAGCACACAAACAGCTTCCATACAAATTAGGTACAGAAACATGRGATTTCAGCTCGGCTTTTTCCCACCCAAGGCTTGTCCCTTGCTCCAGGAAATATTCAAGATTCCTATAAAAATGCCTCCCAGAAAGGGATCCAGGTTCCAGCCCCATGCTGATAACAAGGCTAAGGGGCATCCAAGTCCAGGTCCAGGTATGATTTCCACCCCAGTCTGACAGTTTCCTCCTTTACATTTAATCACAAACCCCAAATCCTTACTGTTGTCGTTTCTTCTGCTGAAATAAAAATGAACTGGAACCCAAACTTGAAATCTAACAAATTCTGAATGTAATGGCTTCATAAATTGCAAACAGCAGACAACTGTGATTTATGGCTCTGCTGTTTTGTATAACCAAGGCCATAGATTTCTCCCAGTTACTGGTTTCTGCATGAACCTCAATTGAGTTATGGTTTAAGCAGGGACATGCAGCCTTTAACACTGGGATCAGGATGAGGAATCTAACCACATTCCCTGAAAACGATTTTCCAGTGATTCATCACTTTCACTGGAAACCGGGTGACACCTTAATTCAGGCTTGAACTTCTCGAGCTCCTGATTGGAGTTGGAATTTCTATGGAGAGGCAGACAGAACGCAAGGGGAAGGCAACAGTGCCTTGTGTCTCTTTTTGCATCTCTCTTTTCCCATCGCAGGATGAGAATGCCACAGCTGAAATGCTGACATGAAAGGCTGTGCCGAGGATCTATTCAGCAGAGTCACAAGCAGATCAGACAAGAAATTCCATGAGTCTGATTCCGCTGAYGTGTCCTGGCTGAATGGGAGACTCGCAGCCTCCCCTTTGAGAGGAAGCAAAATCCAGTGTGTTAGAACCACACCTCTGACATTTTGGAAGTTCACTGCCTATAAATAAGGCTTTTTTTTGACTGAAAGCCCCAGCACAAACCACAACCACGAGGGCTGAGAGTGCTGTCTAATTTTTCAGCTTCCTGCACTGGGGCCTGATTGTTTTCCATGGCCCTTTGTGCTCTTAGTTTATAAAAATCAATACTTTGATACAGAAAACGAATCCCCCCAGATATCTATTTAGAGCAGGACTACACCCAGTTCTGTCACTTCTGCTGTTCTCTTCCCTGCTCTCCAAGAGTCTGGCACTGGTGTTAATCCAGCAGGATGGGATCCCCTTGCTCAGGCAGTGGAGGGCACAGGGTCAGCAAYATGGATTTTGAACAACCAAAAGGGTGGAATTTGGATGCCACCTGCTACTAAGTGCAATGTGGCTAAGTGGGAATTTTCAGATTTAATGACCTTTTCCTTCCCATATCTGATTGCAAGGCAAAGAACTCTTAAAATACAGGGGAGAAACACCTCCCTGTATTTTTGCCAGTTCAAAAATAAATAAAAATCAACCCCAAACACAAAAAGAGACGGTTTGCAGAAAATAAGGCTGTCAGTATTTATTTTCATTTTCACGGGAGAAAAACCAGGTTGGAGATGTCATTCATTTTCTCCAAAAGAAAAGCCAAGATTCAGAAGAAAAGGCTCTGAAAATAACTTATTCCAGAGTGATTCATTTCGGCCGTGTTCGGTTTGTTATCCTGGACACCTCGGTTTGGGGTGAAAACCGCAACATTTTGTTCAGCACGGGGTGGCGCGGCACTGGTGGTGCTCAGAAGGGCTCTCGAGGAACAGTGGGGTCTCCCTGTGATCCTGGATGAGCCAGGGGTTAGCAGGGGCAATGGTGGAATTTCTTCCCATTGGATTTTTGTGGAATGGCCAATTCCTGCTCTGTGTCCCCGGGGAGAGCTGCTGACACCAAAGTGTGTCCGTGATGGAGGAGGAGAGGAGGCAAGTGGGGAATGGCTGTGCCTGAGGCATCACCCCACAGGCAGCAGAGGCACCTTACAGCTCCACATTTGCTGTTCCTCCTCCGTTTTTGGAGGGAATGGCTGCAGTGACAAAGCTGGAGCCASCGGGTCCTGTCCCTCCTGCTGAGGGCACGAGGAGCCCCCGCTGGGCTCGGTGGGGGCCCTCACTCAGCAGTGTGCTGGGCTAAATCCATTTGATTTCCTTTAGGGTGCTCCCAATGCCCTCCAACGATTGCTCCTGGCTGAAACAAATCCTTCCTTTCCTCCAGCGCTTCCCAGACTTTTTCTTTTCAACCCCCAGGCCCGCTTGGTGCTGAGAGATGCTGCCTTTTCCTCGCTTCCCCCTTCCCACGGCAAAGGGGAAGGGAGGAAAACACGAGGATTGTCTGTTTGAAACAGCAGAAACACATCACAGCCTTTCCCCATCCCTCAGGCTCCAAACCCAGTGGCCCTTCTCCTTTCCCCCATCCAACAATTCCCACCAATCCCCCCCAAAACAAACCCCAAAGGGCTGGGAAGCAGCGGTCTGTGCAGGCAGGTAAGCAGCTCCTGAGCGCAGGGAGTTATTTCTGGCGAGGTTTGAAGGGCCACGTGACACAATCCTCACAAAAATGCCAGGCAGCCAAAGCAGGAGCCACGTGCTCCCAACCTCCAGCACTGGGGTAAAAATAAACCTTCATCAAATGGCTGAGGAGGCTCAACAGGGAGTGGAAATGCAGAAAGGACACAAACATGAAAACTCAGGATGAGTTTAGGCAGATCCAACGGAACACAATGTCATGGCTCTGCCTGACTGTCTCTCTCCTCRTGGAAGGGCTGGTGCTCCAGGCCAGGGCCATGGCAACCCCTTGGAAAGGTTTGGCTCCTGCAGAGCAAACAGTTCAGGAGTGTCGGGCAGGATGAGGCTGCCCACGGAAGGTGCCAGTGAGGACAAGACACCACGAGTGGCTGGCTGCTCATCGCTGACATCAGCAGGGGCTTTTGTCAGGGGACACCAGCAATTTATTTTCCCACACCTGATCCCTCAGTTCCACTGCCATGAATGGGATTTTAACGATGAGGGGAAAAYGCTGTGCGAAAGTTGGGCGTATCAGCCACAGCAGTGGTGTCCTGTGTGTCCACTGCATTGAACCTCAGCCTGCAGGGAATAAAAACCTCTCCTGCTCGATCTGTGGGTGCTTACGAGTTAAACTATGCTCAGGTAATCTGTTTGAACTCCATTTTAGGGGTTTCCATCTCTGGGTCTGTGATTCCAGACACTCCACATTTAGCCCAAGCTGACTGCCCTTTAATTTGGGCTTCTCCTGGGCATGTCTGTCTCAAAAGGCTGCGCAAGTTGTGAGGCACCTTCATGTTCTCACTGTCATCTCACTCCCTGTTTCCATATATTTTTCCAGGTTTTTTCCATCTGTTTTGTCAAAGCTTCCCACAAAATGGCTGGCCCTGAAAGGAAGAAAATCTCCACCACACAACAGCCCCAAACTCCAACATTGCAGGAGGTTTCTGCGTGAGAAAAAGGGAAGCAAAGGGAATAAATACAAAACCAGCGTGTCTTCCCAGCCACAGCACACTTCCCTTTCTATCTGTGTCCCCATCTGTCCCAAGCAGTGCTGGGCAGGCAGAGGTGACAGCCCTGCTGCTGGGACTGTGGGAGTCTGTCGGGAGCAGCATCACCACTCCGGAGCGTTCCCCGTTCTCCCGCCATGCCCTATCAAAGCAGGATTAAATCCTCCTGCCAGGCTGGGACTGTGGCTGCTGGCAGGGTCCTGGGAAGGTCAGGCTGTTTGCATTTTCCATTTGCCTAACGAATTAGGGCTCCTGGAGGCAGGATTTGCAGGCAGCACTGCCAGGATGGAGCAGCCCTTGGCTGGCCCATGTCCCAGCTCTGCTCCCTGGCTCTCCACGGCCTCCTGCTGGGTTCTGAGCAGCCCCAGGCTCTGCTGAGCAGCACTGTGACCTCAGAGTTGTCTTCAGAGGGGTCTCAGTGGGTGCTGTGAGGTTGGACACGTCCTACTGCACAGCCCTCCTGTGGCCCTTGCTCCCGCAGGGTCGATGCTCAAGCTCCAGCCATGCCCAGCAGCGAGAGACAAAGCTCTGGCATCCAAATGGGGGGGAAGCGATGGAAAGGCTCAGTGGTTTGAGGCTGGAAAGAGCTCAAAGGAGAAGATGCAAACGCTCTGGCTGCTGCCTGGCTCTCCAGCTTCTCCCCTGCATGGCAATTCCCTGCCACATCAGGGCTAAGCAGCCCTGTCTGGGCTGGAGGGCACAGGGGGAGGCTGTGCCATGGCTCTGGGATGTCCCGAGCTCCCCCTGCCCCATGGAGTAAACACAGGAAAGACAGGGGGGAAAGGTGGGGTGAAAACTTTTCTGTCCCAAGTCTTGTCCTGTCTGTGCAAACACCACCAGTGCTATGCGAAGGGCGCCAGCCAGTGCTGGTAAAGGGTATGCAAAGCCCTACACAAAGGAAAACGAGGTCCCAAAGTCAGCAAACCTGGGATCCTGAGGGGAAACGAGTGCAGGGCTTTGCTCAGGGCTGTCCCAAGAGTAGGAGTAGAAGGAAAACACAAGCTGACATGTTGGAAGGTCACCAGTGATTTATCCTGCTTTTATATCTGCAGAAAACATTTTTTTCCAATGGAACCAAGAGAGGAGGGATGAAAAAAATTGAACGACAAATAATAATTAAAAATCTCAAGGCAGAAACAGAGCAGGGAGCAGAGGCAGTCCGGCAGGTTCAATTTTCACTTTCACAGTGCTTCCTGGGACTGAAAACCTTCTCCTTCTGCTGACCAACATCCTTTCCCTGCCATAAATCCCCAACCTCAGGAGCTGCTCACCTTTCTTTCCTCACCCCAGCCCCAGCAAGGCTTTATGAGGACAGAGTGGTGTGAGACTGGTAGGAGCAAAAAGAGAGGAAGAGATGCCTTTTCTCCTGGGTTAAAATGTCTCTTAGAACAGGAGGTTGGACCAGAAATCCCTTCTCATCCCAGCTATTCTGTCCTGTGATCACTGGGATATTTCTGAGGTCATGGTGTCTGCAAAACGAATAAACAAACAGAGTGAGTGGTCCACAGTGATGGAATAAAAAACAGGGTTTGATATTGAGGCTGCTGGGCATGGAAATCTTCCCTGTTTCTCTTGGCATCTTTAGCTTCAGCACTGCTGAACACTGACCAGGGACACCTCAACATTTTAAACTCACATGTTGAATGTTGACAAGGCTTTTACAGGAGCAAGGGAGAGACACCAAATTTAAAAAAAAAAATTTAAAAAAGGAGCAAAAAACGTCATACCAAGCTTCAGGAACTGTAACCCCAYCCTGAGCTCCAGCGCCAAGTGTTCCAACCCTGGCATCACCTCCCTTTGCCTGACAATGCCTCCCAGTTCATTAACATTCCGAGCTAAACCTGGGGGAGGGCAGGAAAAGTCAGGGATCRCAGAGGGAATGAACTCAGAATTAGAGATGGACCTGAACCAAACCCCTGGGTCAGAGCAGAACTTCACTAAAGGACAAGCAGGGGGTGGAATTCTGCAACTCAGCCCGATCTATAATTCATTATGTATCTCTGGTATTTCTAAGAAGGCTACAGCTGTGATATTTAAATGCCAAACCTTTGTGCATTTTTAGGCTCAGACTTGGGTTGTTGTTTTTGAGAAGCTGGAATAGTTTTCGCTCCTCCCTGCTTCCTGTTTAAAACGGAGAGGAAGAAAGGCCTGGCAGCATCCTAGAGATTAATTCTTGTCATTGTGACATCAAGGACATTTTGAATTAGAGAGTCTGGAGCTCGGAGCCAGCTGATGGTCGGTTCACCCTTCATTTCCAGGTGGCTTTTCAGTGGGCAGGGAAAAAATCRCTTTTTCCCCCCCAACACACACCTTAACAGGCCAAACTTTGTCATTTCCACGGCTCGTGATTTCCACCACGTTTTTTCCTTGCGGATGAGCAGAACAAGGGAGCATGAACCGATATTACCAACCGAGCAGATGAGGAGGTTTGTGCGATGCACAGCATGAAACAGGACAAGGGGGGAAGGCAGAGGCAAGAGGTGGTGGCAGTGGAGGGGAAGGCAAATGATGGGAAGTGTTTCAGACACACAGGGATCAGGAGGTGAGCGGAGGTGCTGGTGAGGTCCCCGGGGAACAGCAGAGGTGGTTGTGAGAGCAAACACAGACACTGAAATATCTGAATTTCCAGCTTTCCCACTGAGCTGGGGCACATCACTCAAACTGGGGCTGCAGCTCCTCAGCTGCTCTAAGGGGGCACAGGCAGGGCTGCTGCTCCTCTGCCCCGTYCAGGGGGTTCTGTCCCAATTCTGGGGCGAATTTTGCTCTTTTCCTGATCCTGTACTGCCTCACAAATAGGGAACAATCATGGGATCACTCACGGTGTCCTCAAATCCCATTTCTAAACTTGAAGTGTTTTCTTTTTTGTTGTTTCTCACTCACTGTCAGGTATGTCAAAGAAATGTGTGAGCATTCTGGGGGCTAATAATTTTTATATGGAAAAATTATGCATAATATGAAACAATTAGCTGAAATTCTTTTCATAAAAGCTGGAGCAATGCATTCATTGACATTTAACCTCCTCCTTCCCCTGCAATCAAAGTCTTTTAAATAGAAATTACATCAAATTTGACTCCRTTTTGGCAGTTATATCTTTTGAAAGAAAAAAAAAAATGTGGCAGAAGCGGGAGAAACATTTCTGAAGTAAAACAGACTGTGACAAAGCAATAAGTATCTGCAGAGGAGAAGAAAAACCTCCTCAAAACCGATCCAGTGGAGCCCTAGAATTATGATGTCAAAGGAAGGAGCGCAAGGAAAGAGGTGAGAGAGGGGGAAAAAAATGTATCAAGAGAAATATGGATGGGGTGAAAACACAGGGATAACGTCTTTCCTAAGGCCCCRAGGCAGGCCCTGCTGTCACCTCATGGACATCTGGCACAGCTGGAGGGCTGGGGCAGGCACGGAGCCCGTGGGGCTGCGGAGCTGAGGGGAGGGAGTCGGGAATTGATGCTTCTCCTTCAGGCGCAGCATTGAGCAAAGAGGGGCAGCAGGGACGAGGTGGGAGGAGGCTGAGTGAGGAAAAAATCACCCTCSGAGAGGGAAATGGAGAGGAAAGGCTGCACTCAGCTGGGACTGGGCTCACCTGARGGGGAATGGCAGGTGGAGCAGCCAGGGCTGCTCTGCCAAGCCTTGATGGGAATTCCTGCTTTGTTCCCACAAGACCAGCGTGGGAGAAGCAAGGCAGTGTCCATGGCTTTTATGGTGTTCAGAGAATRTCCTGAGCTGGAAGGGACTCCTCCACAAGGATCATCAAAGTCCAAGTGCTTAGAACACCCTCAAGTGTCCCACCTGTGCCTGGGATCCTTCTCCAAAGGCTCCTTGAGCCTTGGGGCTGTGATTTTGGTTCATACACCTGGCACAAGCTTCCTCATGGACAACCTATTCCTAAATATTTTCTTCATCTTCTCTCCTTGATTCTTTCCTGCTCCTCCTTAGGTGAGAGCTGCCTGAGGGTGGGGAGCAGTGGCTGGGGCTGGGCTGGGGGTGCCCCGAAGCAAGGATTGGGGACGGGAAGGTGACTCCTGGCTGATTTTYCTCTTGGCTGTTCAGGGAGAGCTTGTCTGGGGCGAGATTTCTTAAGTGCAGAAGGTAAAATCCATCACTGTCAAGAGCGAAGGGGAGGTTAGAGCAATATTGAATGGAGTAGGGCTTCCAGCTACTTTTTGCAACCTTAGGAAATAAATCTAAAAGCTTGAGGAGCTCTGTACTGTACATCTGTATTATCAAGGAAAATWTCAGGGAATGATGAGTCCTTTCTATTTCTGCTATATTTCTTCCATCTTTTTTTCTTTCCACCCTTGATAAATACGTGTGCAGGGAGGATCTAGAGAACATTGCTTGCGTGCTTTTGCCACAGCAACAGAATTAAAATTCCTGGGAGGTATCATGCCAGGATATGCGAATTGGGAAAGATTCAGAGTCTTCTTAACAGCTGGAATCCCCAGGCCTGCTGGACCAGTCAGGAGAGCTGCTCTGGGGGGTTGGGCAGGTGYACAGATGCAGAAACTTTTGCTCTGTTTTTTGGGTCCACACACATATTTTGGTTGCCTTTTTGTACAAAGAATATGGAAAGCACAGCAAAGTGCCMTCAGCATGACAGCAGCACTTCCCTTAAAATGGGGAAGAAACAAAGTGTGTTTGAAAAAAGAAGGGAGCTGGCCAGATTAGACAGCCAAAGGAAGAGGCAGAGTAAATATACGTTTAAATGTCATTTGAGAGAGAGGTGACTTCGCCTTGAACCTACTTAATCCATGACAACCACTCATTTCAAATGTGGGGCTTCCTCTGTGATGCTGAAAGTCCCAAACACAGCTCATGGAAACTGGATTACTGTTCCACTGGAGTGTTTGAACACCTCTTCCCTCACAGCGTGGCATACCTCAGCCTCTAAACCCATTCCTGCTTGACAAGCTTCAGTGCTTCCAGAAGCTGCGAGGGAATCAGTGACTCCTGTCCTCAGTCATGCCCGAATCCCAGCACAAACCAGGAGCAGAGAGTGCCCCATGCAGACCCTGGCAGGTTGGATGTGCTGCTTCATTTTGCTTCTGGGCTCTGGGCAGTATTAATGTTTTAAGGCAAGGTTGGATCTCAGACATTTGTCAAAGGATTGCTGGTGGAGCTGAGATCCAGCTCCTTCCTCTTGCCACTCCTTCATTGGTTTTTTTTTTATTCCTCTCTCATCCTAAACCGCYCTAATCTGTCCCAGAAATCTCAGCGTTCCTCTCTGCCTCTACCCTTGGCTAAACCATCACACACTGTTGGTTGTTCTCTGATGTAGAAAAGGTGATGACTTTTCCAGASAGTCCTGGAAATCCCTGGAATGTGGTTTTGGGCGGGTACAGCCACATCTTTGCCACCGGAAGCACAGGGGATGGTGTCCCACTGACCTGACATGTCACCCTGAACCAGCCTGTGAAGGAAAGGGCTCTGCTGCAGAGGCCATAACTAATGGTCCTTGTGTCCAGTCCTTGGCGGGAGCRGCCCCAGGAGGATATCTCCAGGGAATCAGCCTTTGGAAACAGACTAGTGAAAAGCAACCTTTTCACGAACACTTATCAGAAGTTGTTGAGTTTGGGGCTTATTTTTTTTCCCTTTCTCCTTTTCTTCCGCTCTCCCTTAAAGGGAGAATAACTGAAGAGTTTATCTGTAATTTCCTCAGCAGGACAACTGCATTGAAGTGCCAGGCAGGATCCCCCATTGTATAAATCAATGCCTTTTCTCCTGAGCTTGGGCCTTCTGATAATCAACTAAACAAGAGCTGCTGCTTCCCTCACGGCTGTAATCAGCAAACAGGCGAGCACAGGAGCTTTCCCCATGCTAATGGGGGGAGTGGGAGGTTGTTAATTTGACCTGCAGTGTGGATTTAGTCCCTCCTGCAGCGGGGCTGTTTCTGCAGTTATCTCTCCAAGCCCAGCCTCTGTGGCTTCCTCTCTTATTTCCAGCCCAGGCATGCTCTGGGAACCATTACCATATTTATGAAGCTACCTGGWCTCACTGAACACGCATGAAAGGGTTAGAAAGACCTATCTGTTTTACCAGCTGGGCAGCAGCATCTGCAAGGCAGAAAAGGAGGGGAAGGAGGGAAAAAGAGAGGTGATTCTGCATTTGCTGGGTGTGGATTGGCCCTCAGAGCAGCATTCATTAACCTGAGAAAGCACAACCACCCATCCTGGCTGGGTAAATCTGCCGTGGGTGACAAGCCCCASGTTAACACAGGTCCCTGTGTGGATTTACCACAGTGCCAGGCAAATCTCCCCGAGTGTGCCTGATTTATTGCATTATAGGGCAGGCACGTGGAGAGCACGGGCTGGGGATCAGGAGATGCAGGGGACAGGCAGCGAGAGGAGTCCGTGCTGCAGGTTCTAATTCCAGGCTCAGGAATGGGTTTAATAGGTGATTTTAGCCAAGCAAGAGGATTGTGATGATTATAACACAGCACATCTTCYGTACCAGATAATGAGCAGTGCTAAGAGGCCTTAAATCCTTGGAYGGGACACGCTCAGGATCTGAAAAGCATGATCACAGCTGCTCCAGTGAAAGGTTCCTGCTATGTTTTCCCTGCTATCTCTGTTATCACTCATCTAATCCCTCGGTGCTCCAGTAATCCCGAAGACAAAGGCAATGAAAAATAGCCTTGAATTAAACAGTATGAATTCTATGAATATAATGTCTCATTGCAGAGTGCCTTGCTCGGCCTGGGGCACCGCGGGCTCGCAACTGCACGGCAAGGACATTTGGGGACTGTGTCTTTTTGGGGAAGCCTGCAGGGGATTCCCATCCCTCCTGAGTTCACAGGCTCAGGTTTTAACCAGAGCACCTCTTTCAGCTGCTGGGAAGAGGCTCTTTCATCTCCATGTCTGAAGAGGAGATGACAGAGGGATTGCGACGCTGTCCTTCACACGGGAAGAAGCAGCTACACAAGCCACAGGGTGGTTTCCTCACAGAGAACAGGTCAGATCTGCTAAGAATTTACTGGGCCTAAAGAAAAAAATCACTGTAAAGGTTAGGAAAAAAGATATCTTTGGGCTCCTTGGGCTTGTCTTTCTGTAGTAGCACAGACATGAAGAAGATAACAGCGAGAGATGATTCACTCTGCTCGCTCTGGTGAGAGTGGATCGGCAGCTCCTTACACCCTGTGCAAGGGAAAAGGAAAAAAATATTGATCCAGAGTTCCCACATCTGTGATCTACACCCTTGTGCTTCCCCTAAAGGAAATTTATTGCTCCTCATCAGCAATAAATCAGAAGCCCAAGTTCCCTGCTCCTTCTCAGGCACATGCACCGTTGTACAGAGTGAGAGCAACTCCCCAAAGTGCAGCACGTGAGGGTTTAACACATAGGCAAGCCTGGAGAACATTGCAGAGCTGGGAGAGAGACAGATCAGCTGCCAATATGCTGGAAAAGAGCAAATTTGAATTATATTTAATTCATTTAATAGCTGTGTTTAGTTTGTACACTAATGTATAAATAGATATGTATTTATACTAATATTTATAAATGTATGTAGAAATATGTCTTTGTAAATATATATTTATTAAAGCAAACTAAATGAATACATATTTATAAGGGAATATTTAGTGCATTTAATAAACATACACAACCTGCTGCCATTCTGGAGGATAAAACAAGGTGAAGAAAATTGAAAGCAAACCTAAGCAAAAAATAAACCTTAGATTGACACTTTCTTCCTAATGGATCCCAAAGCTCTGTTTTACTCTAATTTCCACACCAGTGAGAGATTCGGTTCTGATGTGCAGCAGTTTCTGAGATGAGGTGCAGTAATTGTGCAACCAGAATAGCAACACCATGGCTGAGTGCAGGCTGGGAAGGAAAAGACTGCTTTTCCAATGAAACATGGACAAACCCTGGGTGAAATTATTCCCAGTTTATAGCAAGTGAAGTCCTAAGCACAGTATCGAGCTGAGGGGATGTCTATAGTGCAGGGCTGTATATAGGGGAAACAAGCTTTATAGAGTTGGATAACAGCAGTTTGGAGGTCGATGAGGACTAAAAAAGGAAAAAAGTGGAATAAATTTGCCCACTCTGAGCAAAGTGCTGCTAGTTTAAAGCGAGCTTGGGTACTTTCCCAGCAGTGCTGCTGCACAGCCACTGAATCCTGGAGGAGTTCAGAGAGGCTGGCATTTGGCTCTGACCCCAGGGTTAATTTAGCTGCTCTTGCAAAATGAGAAATAGGAACCCAAGTCCTCGTCTCCTTTGCTCTCCAGTCAATTGAGTGACACCGAGGTAGAACTGGTGTGAGCGGGAATGGGGATCTCTAATGAACAGGAACTGCCAGGAGCTCTGCGGTCCTTGCAGGMGGTGTCAGGATGATGGCTGCTCAAAACAGGCTGGCACAGGACGACGGAGAACATTTTGGCTTGGGTTGTTTCCCAAAGTCGTTCTGGAAACAGCTGGGATATTTACTGCAGGRATTCAACCCTGAGATAATGGTCCCTGGGATCCACAGGTATCAATTTCCCCTACATGCTTCCCTGCAAAGGAGTTTCTCTAAGGCCCAGTGGCAGAGATGGGTCTGGGGCTGTTCTGTGGGTGAGGTACAGATGTCCCCTCTGGTGTGACACCCCAGACACGGCCACACAGCGGTGCTGCACTGCCCATTCCCAACTCTTCCTCACCCTCCTCACCCACAAATTTCCTCCATGCCATCACTTCCCGAGGTGATTATTCCTCTGTGGCTGTAGATTACTTCTGTCAAAACCTCGTCCACACCTTGCTCAAAGGGTTCAAAGCTGCTCTCAGCCTGAAGCTGCTGGATTAACACCAGGTCTTGACTCAATTCTGCTCAGGCAATCCATCCTAGCCCCTCTCACAGCCACCTCTTCTAATCCTGCAGTTATTTTCCCAGTCCTTCAGCTTTCCAGGTCCTGTGGTCTCTCCCCAGGCATTGCATGGAGCAGACACCGATTCCAGACATTTGCTCAGGTGGAAAACAACTCCAGAGACACATTTTTTCCCGCTTTTCTTTTAGCCCTCCAGCCTTTGGAGGAGTTCCAGCTGATTTCAACACGCAGGGGACTGGGCTGTGATTGCCAGAGGGGGGGATGGATGCAGGAGCTTTGCTCTTTCCTTCCTCACAGACAGGAAGCCGTTCAGCCAGACGCCTTGGAGCGAGGATCAGGTCATCCCGGCGCTGACTCAAAGGCACCAACCCCTCTCTCGTCACTTAGATTTAAATCATAGCTCTTTTCCCCACTCCAAGGGCTCATTAGTGCCCCCGGGCTCATGATAGGAGCTGTAGAAATGGAGTATCCCTGCCAGTTTGGGATTGTTATTTCCGTCCTACTCAGTAGGAAAAGGGAGTCCTGCTTGGTTTGGTAACTGGATTAAAACAAACTGCGGCACAGGATTTGATCTCAAACACTCTGTTTTGCAGCAGTGTGGTTTAACCTAAGTCTGTCCTCTCTTCCAGTGCGAGAGAAACTTCCTGATATCAACATCTGTCTCAGCACTGCCTGCTCCRTGTTCTGGATGGCTCCATGAGTGAACACTTTTCAAATGCTATCAATATTTTATGAATTTCTATCCACTTACTTTAATGGGGGATTGTAAAAGCATTTAACCACATTACACCCAATCTCTCAGACACTGCATTATTTCAGCAGAGATATTTTATTAGGAGCAACTGGCACAGCTGCTGGGATATTGTTTAAATATATATATAATATATATATCTSTATTTCTCAAACCAAATGAAATCAGAGAGCAAGGAAGGGGAAAACAGCCATGGAAACWCTGTCTCAGGTTTGTTCTGATGCTCCTGAAAGGTTTCATTTGCTGTGATTTGCATGGCTGCAGGTAGGCTCTTTATGGGACTGTTTTTATAGACTAGGCTCAGACTGGAGTCAGGATATCTGATGCTCTAAATCCAGATGGAAAGAAGTCTCAGCCTGAGACTTCCCTCACTGAGGACATCCCAAAGCCCCGTGACKGACCAGGGCTCAGTTGTGATTTTATTTCCCATTTTGCTCCTGCTGGCCACCAGCAGGCACCRCCAGGACGGTTGGTATCAGCCATGCCAAGCAGGAATCTTCCAGATATTTCAAGGTTTTTGCCAAGAGACCCAGAAGTCCCTGCTCTGCCCCCACCTCTGCTTTAGCAGTGAGTGAGAGGCTTGTGAACACCACGGAGCCCAGGAGGGCCACCTTTCCTCAGAGCAGCACCACCTCCCCGAGCAGAGGATGAAGATGCCACTCTCTGCTTCTCTCCCCCCCTCCATCCGTTGTTTATTTCCAGCACCGCACAAAGGCCTTTAAAAACCCATTGAGCTGCTTTTGACCGTGTCTCTGTTGGGTAAATGAATTTATGGTCTGCCAGGCTGATTTATGGCTGCCCGTGGTTCCTGGAGCAGGAGGGCTGGTGATTTTCTACCTCCAGCCATGCGGGACAGGAGCCGTGCTGATCCAAGAGGCRCCGATCGAGCCGGGATGATTGATTCCAGCCTGGAGAATTACAGCAGGATCCCGCTCACACCCCACAGCCATCGCGGGGCAGAGGAGTCTTCTGCCATCAAACACACCGAGTCTGAAGCCTGGGAAGCTGGAAAATTTTGCCCTTCCTAATTCCTCCTGTTACCCATAAAATCAGGCATCTGTTCAGCCGTTTCTCTCAAATCCATGGATGTTAAAACAACATCCGAGCTGGTGTTCCTGGCTGTCCCTCCTGTGTCTCAGGCAGGGCARAAGGAGCAGCTCCCCAGCGCTACAGATGGAATCACAGAATGATTTGGGTTGGAAAAGACCTCCAGSATCATCGAGTCCAGCCTTGGTCCCATCACCACCTCATCAACCAGAGCAGAGCACTGAGTGCCGTGTCCAGACATTCCAGATCCGGTTGGTTCCGATGGACTCAAGCACCTCATTGGGTTTGTCCTTCAGGATTTGTGCACTCAAGGAGTCTCCCTTCATCACTCACTGAGGTTCTTAGCATCAGCTGATAAAATATATTATTATATTAAATACATATAAATTTTTATTACAATTATAATAACATTAATCATCATTATATTAAATGTGTTATTGAAATATTGGACAAATCTGTTTTCAGATGGCAAACTGAATTTTATGTAAAGTTCCATATATAGTGGCTCAAATTGTTGCTTTAAAACTTTTCTATCAAATACTTCCAAGCCACAAATAAACCATCATAGAGATTTCTTTTGGTAGGACAGRTAACACACAMACACAAACCCAAAGTTTATTCTCCTGTGGAGTTCTTTTTTTAAAGTATSTTGGTGGCAAATGCTACAGTTTTCATCCAAACATGCTCCTCCTCCATGCCAATATCCAGCCAACTTGTATTTCCAAATCTTTCCTACGTTGTGACTCCTAATCAAAGTCAAAGAGGTATAAAGAATAAGAAATTCAGAATTTCTCCTTCCATCTGTCCAGAAGGGAAGGTCACAAACTACAGTAACTTCTGGACCTATTCATCAAACTCTTGGAAGTCACAACTCCCAGATTAAAAGAGCAGTGATTGATGATACCTTTTCCAGGGGTTACATTGGAGAAATGTGCTCCTTATAATGGAAACAGAGAAGAAATTAGTTCTCCTATCTCTCTTGAGTCTTAGTGAAAGTGGAAAACTGCAGATAAKAGGTTAAATCCCAAAATCTTTCCTTCCCAAAGCCTGATCACTGAGCTTAAAAGTTCTTTACTCSTCTTCCTCCTTTTACATTTTCTCTACATGTCCCTTGTTTAAGAAGGTTTATACCCTTGGCTCATCCCCATTGCTTTAGCTACTTCAAAATAAGATACTTTTAGTAGAAACTTTAGTTAAGTTCTTTTCATATTTATTGGTCCAGGACCAAATAAAACCTGTCATTCAAGTTTCACAGACAACCTTCCTGACTTTTAACAAAAAACTTCATCATTTTCCCGTGCCTTTAGTCTCACACCTCCCTGTCACGCCTCGGTCTCATGAGGTGGTCAGGCACCACAGTGATAAAATTTAGGCAAAATAAGGAAATATTTGTGATATGACTCATTAATACCAAAGGCCCCTGGGTGCAGCCGTGCAAAGTCACCCTGTGAAGTCACCATTCATCACTCTGGCAAAACAGGGGAGAAGAAAGACGGGGGATATAAAAGAGTGGCCTGGATAAGATGCAAACTCTCCGACGTCAGAGGAGCTGCGCGGCTGTGAAGGACTCCTGGCTGGCAGCCCCAGCGACAGGGCTGCTCTCACCGGGCTGTTCCGACAGCGCTGAGAGGGTGAGATCAAAAGGCACTGCTCTGTTCAAGGCCTGGACCCGCAAAGGAGGAGACAAAGCTGCCGGGAACACAAAGGCAGCGCTGCAGYAGCGTCCCCAGGAGAGCAGGGACACCGAGGCAAAGCCGTGCAGAGGAGACACGTTACGGGCACGGAGCTTTTGTCGCAGCTTTGTCCCCAAGCACGGGGTGTTTTCAAAGCAAAATACGGCTTTCATTGTCAAGAGAAGCTGCTTCTAAGTTACTGCTCACTGTTGTTTGACAGGGGCTCTGAAGGTGGGGTGGGAGGTGCAAACTCGGGCTGCCAGCTGCTCTGCTGGTGTTTTTAAGGAATATGGGAAGGATCTGATCAGGATACACTGAGAGAGCCAGGTGTTGATCCAGGCTGTGTGGCCCCTGCTACATAAAAATGAAGGCATGGGCTGGTCCCTTGGGAAGAGTTTTGTCACAGGGTTCACATCCAGGGCTAAAAGGGGAACCAAACAGGATGCCCTGCTCTTGTGTTTGCAGACTTGTTCCACTCCACAGTGTGGAAATCTCTGGAAATAATGTGGAAATGATACAAATCTGTTCTTATTATAAAAAACGAATAATGAAAAGCAGAGGAATAAATAGCGTGGTTCAACGACAGCATCTCTTCACTGAGCACCTGCAGAGCCAAACCCAGCCCCGCAGCCAGGGCCAGGCTGGCTCACGGGGAGCCAGGGCAGAGCTGCATCTCCGAGCAGAGCTCTTGTGGCTTCCCTGTGTTGGATGCACCCACCGCTCGCAGAGAAATCCCTGCACGTGCCACGTTCCTGAGAGAGAGCCCAGACATGTGAAATATGAGAATGATCACAGCTCAGCCGGGAATGCCAAAGGAGCCTGAGGAATCCTGGGTGTTCGCCAGCCAGTCACTTACCACTCACAAGATGAACAATTATCCAAAGACAGATCAGTGTCATGCAATCTCTAGGAAGGCATCAGGCTGCCATTCCTATGCTGGATAAACACCACCTACATGGTTTCTCCAGGATGACAATAGCGTCTCTGTTTCCATCGCTTCACTAGGAAATCTCTGGCGTCTCCTCGGGGCTGCCAACCATCTCTTCAGGGTCAGAAAGGCTGGGGTGAAGGTTTTAATTCTCACCACGCTGCTTTCCTGCACTGTGTGTATCCCCACCGGCCCCATAACCTTGGGCACCAGCCCAGGTGGCAGCCCAAAGCCTCACCCAGGCTATGCCTTTTCCATCATAACATTCCTGAATAGGCGTGACCTTTCTGCTCCTGCCTTGTAGCCCAAAGTGTTGTCCATCCTCTCGTTTTGTACCTCATAACCACTGCAGGGTCAGTCCTTCCCTCTGGTGTGAATAAATGCAGCCTGGCTGCACTCAGCTCTCTCCAGGGCAGGGATGCAGGGATGCAGGGATGCAGGGATGCAGGGATGCAGGGATGCAGGGATGCAGGGATGCAGGGATGCAGGGATGCAGGGATCCCTTTCCCAGCCCACTGCCGTCAGCGTGTCATCCCTGCAGATCCCCCCTCCCGTGGCACCCTTTCCCTGTCGCTTCGAGCATATGCTGCACATCCCTGCTTTCACAGTCCATCCTCACCCTCCCTCGCCCTCATCTGTCACCCAGCCTGGAAAGGTTGGTTCTCACCTTCAGTGGGCCCCTGGTGCCAGCCTTCCCTCGCCCACTTCTTCCATCCCCAGACGAATTATCGTTGTGTTTCTCCCATCCTGTTCCTCACACTCTCTGTAACATCCACAAGCCCATCTCATCCTGCTCCTCCAGAACACTTCCTGAATCAAACCCACCACTGGGATGTCTGCAAAACCCATGGCAATTACTTTGCTGACCCAAATCATGTTGTTATTTCCCTACATTCCTCTATCTCTTATGCATTTCTTGCTTTATACCTGGATGGGAAGCACTTTGAAACAGTGTCTGGATTTCATTTGGTGTGTGCAATACCAGCATACACATGGCCCAGTCCCAGCTTAACCCTTTTGATCCATCCTGGACTGGATGATCTTGAAGATCTTCTCCAAACTAAATGATTTTATGATTTCTATGATTTCTATTTCTGTGTATTTTTGTAGAAATAGAGTTTGTGGCTTGTAAGAAGGAGTATAGGAATTGCTTGAGTCTGCTAAAGAACTGGATAGCAGTTCTTAGCAGTTCTTCTTAGCAGTTCTTCTTGCTAAGAAATGGATAGCAGAGGATGTGCCAGGGGCAGGTGAGTATAAATAGTAAGAAATTACCCTTGGATCCTAGAGCACATCATCACATATTCCTAAAAATGAGAGCATTTTTGCTTAGTTGTATGGCTGGTAGGAGCATCTGTCTCTTCACCAGAAGAGCAGCCCTCTCTAGGCTGAGGCAGGGAGAAGGTTTCCAGGAGGGATTTCATTCTGACAACGTGGCTTGGGACAAATCAGCCATCAGTCTCTCCCCCCTGCTGCTGCTGTCCCTGAGCCCTGCAGTACCTGCATCACCCTGCCCCGTGCTCCCCAGCCCTGGCTGGTGCTGCATCCTCTGTCCACACCATACCCAGGCTGGGAGGGAATTTGGCTGCTGACCTGTGCAGACCCCACCCCAGACCCCCGTCTGCTCCGAGCTGGACCTTTGCACGGGAGAGGCTTTCCCAGAGTGTTATTTCTCATTCCAGACAGCAAACATTGCTGTGTGACAGCTCCTGTCACTCCAGCCACCTGGAGTCTCGCATCTGAGATGGGAACCAAGCTGGGGAGCCAGGCTCTGCTTCCCCTCTGGCTGCACGGCCCTGAAATAACAGGTCTGGGATGGCAGCGAAGGGGAGGGGAAATAATAACCCATCTCCTCTGTCATTTGGCAGGACCCCCACTGATCCCATGTCCGTTGGCTTCCCGGCAGGAAATCTCACTGCACTTAAAGCCTTTGGTCCAGGCTTTCTCTGTAAACTTAATCCTTGTAAAACGTTTCCTGAGCTCCCAGAGCCCAGAGGCCTTTTAGAGGCTCCCTGAGAGGATGCAGGGGGAAACTGCACCAGGCAGAGAGCAGGTGAACACCAGACTTACTGAAAGCAGCTGGAAAGGCTCCCAAGGGAACGGGAGTGTGGCTCCTGGCTGGATGCTGGGTGCCCACCAAGGCTGCTCCATCACTCCCCTCCTCAGCTGGACAGGGAGAGAAAATACAAAGAAAGGCTTGTGGGTCGGGTAAGGGATGGGGAGTGATCACCCAGCAATTACTGCCATGGGGAAAACAGACCTGACTCGGGGAAATTAGTTTAATTTATTACCAATCAAATCAGACCAGGTTAATGAGAAATGAAAACAAAATCCTAAACATCTTCCCCCACTTCTCTCTTCTCCCTTCTTCACAGGCTTAACTACACTCAGATTTTCGTGGTGCAGGGGGACAGGAATGGGGAATGTTGTCACTTCATCACACTTCGTCTCCATTGCTCCTTCTTCCTCAGGGGGAAGGCTCCTCACACCCTTCCCTGCTCCAGCATGGGATCATTCCCACAGGAGACAGCCCTCCATGAATTGAGAATCTGCAGGGTTGTTACTCTCATATATTCTTACTTCTCTCTCCAGGTGCAATTGCTGCCCTGCAGCAACTTTCCCCCTTTTTAAATCTGTTATCCCAGAGGTGCTGCCACCTTCCCTGAGGGATTCAGCCTTGGCCAGCAATGGGTCTGTTCTAGAACCACTGCATTGGCTCCACTGGACATGAGTCAAGCTTTTGCCACCTTCTCCCATAAACCTTTCCATCCAAACCCAGTCCAGGGCACAACCAAACCACAAAGCCAACACCCAGTGTGTGTTCGAGCAATTCCCAGGAACGGGCAGCACTGCCCTGCCCCACATTTCCCATTTGTGCTCAAGTCACAGTCGGGGTGAGGTAATGCCAAAAGGTGAATTTAACATGAAAGCTGCCACGTGTGAAATCAAAATGATCATGCTCTTTATGGAAACAGCATTACATGGATTTTGTGGGAGGATTTAGGAACAGTTGTACATGGGTCTTTGCATCCCTGCTCTTCCCTGGGGTTTGCATTCCTCAGCTGGACTTCAATTCCCATCCCACTCTGTGCTCCTCCCTCAGATCAGGTGACTGTCAGAGCGACATCTGATTTAAAACTACTTTTTGAAAGGCTGGAGTCTCCTAAGATATCAACATCCTTATTTGAAGCAAACCCTTATTATTTAGTCTGTACTTGTAGCCCTAAAAGGAATTGGCATGGAGATGGATTTTCTGCACTGATAGCCGAGGAATGGGAGAATTTCTGGTGCAAAGCTTTCATTCTGGAGGTAGAAAAAATGCACATTGTTTACCCAGTGTATAAATAAGATATTAACAACCCTCCAGGGAATCGTTGGACTTAATGCACTTATGGGCAAACAGCAGGAAATAGTGAACTCCCTCCTGTCCCTAAAAAACAAAGTTTGGGATAGCTTTGAGCGTCCCAAAACACAGTGGTATAATTTGAAAGAGCTGTACAGCCTTCTCCTGAATTTTTGCCCTGCAGTTGCAACCTGTAACCTGCCTGATGTGTTTGTTGGTGTCTGTAACCGGATCCTGAATAATAATTCCCCTTTATTTGGTTGCAGCTGCAATACCCAACAGCGTCTAAATTGGATCCCCAGGGCCCCAAATATTGTTTGTTCCTAGAAATACATCAGGTCTGGCCAACCCTAGTGGATATCCACGTGGGTACCTCATACAGAGTGTCTGCAGCAGTTTTTGGGAACATTTGGAATGTATTTCACAGAGGAATAACACAGCTCTCTATTTGAGGGATGGGGACATTCCACGTAAGTACTCGGTGTTCAAAAATTAATGGATGCCGTTGATTGAGTTTATCCTAGTAAATGAAAGAAAAATTTTGCAATTTTTAGGCTAGAAAAGGTACATTTCCTCACATGTACATTACCATCTGGCGTGGAGATGTATTAATATCTTGCAATATTTAGGTCATAAATCAAATCTAAGCCCTTATTGCACATTCAGAGAAAATTACTTTCTAGTGACATATGGCATAACCTTCAACTTCTATAAATTAATAAAATTCTAGCACATCTACTCAAATTCAGATATTTTGCACCAACATTTTATTTTTATGGATGCTGCCAACCACTTGTGATGTTGGGGGTCTTAGGTCAGCGCAGAGAGTTTATTGCAAAGCTAAAGGAAATTACCTTCCAGTGACCCAGGGGGTGAACTCCCACTCCTACCAGGGGAGTTCGGATCTTCCTGGCTCTGGATGCCACAGGACACCAAAATTATATGCTGAAGCCTATTAAAGGGGTTTTAGAAGGAACATGGTCATATTTGATTCCAGAAGTGCTTCTGAAGGGAACCAAGCCTATTGAATTGTATGGATTTAACCCATACCTTGCCACAGCACACCGGGTACAATTCCTGTTTTGAACAGTCTCTTTGTGACTGCAGAATTCATCATGCAAAAATCAGAGTAGATGAGCAATTTGTCTTTCAATAATAGAAGTAATTTTATACAGCTGAGTAATAAATGACTTAGAAGGGGGAAAAAATCTTGCTTTACAGTGTCTTGGTTAAGTGTTACTTTTTAAATTTAGTCTTCTTTGCTAATTCTTGTAAAAGCCGTATTTGCCTGAGTCAACTTTCTCTGTTACAGTTGTGCAAAAAAGTGCTGAAATTTGCTGCTCTCGGGCTGAGCTATCAGGATTTGGGTCTATTAGCTACAAGCATGAAATTCCAGACAGAAGATGCCACATGATGTAAGTCATTCTCTTCTGGCTCCTTGCCCATGCCTGCAACTCTCTCACCAGCCCATACATTTTGATTAATTACAATGTTTGATTTACCTCTTCAACCCAAAGCTCTTAATCTGTCCAGTTTGGTACCCAAATCCATCTGGCTGTGCCACCTCCCCGTGGGTTTGCTGCTGCTCTCTCAAAGCCCCACCAGACTTTCCCTGCATCTCAAGATCTTTCTCATCACTGCTCTGCTCCTTCCATCCCTTCCCTGTTCCCTGGGGAACCCGAGGTAAGGATGATGTTTGACTTCCCATTCCCCAAAAGGTCAAAAAAGTCGTGAAATCCAAATGATCCAAATCTGAATCTCTTCCCTCCTCTTTTATTAATGCCCCAAAACCATTCCTGCTTTGGTCGCCATGTCACATTTTTTGCATTTTCCTCCCAGTCTCGATGGATTCTTTTCCCCACCAGTCTTTTTCTCCCTTTCTTTCCCACAGTTCTTCCAGCAGATAAAAGCCCAAGCCGAAGCGGCTGGAATTTGAGGTTGTCATTGTCGATGTCGCAAATTAGGGGCTCATTTTTAACAATAGGAGCAATTAGTCACCAGAGCAGGTTCCTGAGAGGTGCAATGAGTCAGCCTCTCTTGTGGAGCTGCCTGACTGTACCCAGGGCTGTACTTTGGGATTAAAATCCCGAGCTCTGCGGGGAGGATCGTCGGGTGAGCTCCTGCCGCTCCAGATTCCACCAGGTGAAATCCTGCATGGATTTCAAGTTCAGCTTCAAGGCTTTTCAACTCTTTCCTCCTGCCCAACTTCATCCTGCTTTCCCTCCTCTGTTCTTTCCATGCCCTGTTGGCTTCTCCCAAGCACTTTTCCATAAGGATTTTTCCGGTAGCTCAGAGTCCAGTGGGTTCCTGCATGGAGATCTTGGCACGTGACTTCTTTTGGAGTGAGTTTGGAGATGTCCAGGATCACAAACCAGCTCAGATTTCATCCCTTTGGACACGTTATTGGCATTAAAAAGGGCAATACAGAAGATTTCTGAACTGTTCATCTCATGATCTTCCCCATGTCTGTCACTGGTCCTAACTCAGACTGATCAGAGGAAAGAGAGAGAATTCCAAGGACTCCCAGTCTGGGAAATTCATGCAGGAGAAAGAGAAAGAACTACTTAGAATGATCTGGGAGGAACAGCAATAATTCATGTGCTCTTCCCTGGCATTTTTATTAATAGCTTCTAGAGACAGGATAGTGACCTTGGTGGTCTTTTCCTCCTCTGGTCTGGCATTTACAGGTCAGGAACAGCAAAATGATCCATCTAAATAATCATAGCCAAGTTCACATGATTTTAAAATTATTTACACATATGTGCATAAACTTCACCCAAAGCTTGTGTCTTACTGTCAGTCTTGATTTTTTTCACAATGCAGAAAATATTTTATACATCTCCCGTTGGCTCAGGTTCCTCTAAACAATGATTCTTATCCTTTCTTTTCCTTACAATGCATTCTGAGCAAATATATTTCCTATAAAACCCGTGGCTGTTTCACAAAGTCAGGCCCTGGGAGGAAACTTTTGCACATTTCTTTAGTGGGTTGAGATTTCTGTGGCCTCCTCCACCCTTCTCTGCCTCCCACTCTAACCCCTAACTCCGGGCTTTGAGGACTCCATCCAATCAAAGCATAAAAAGTTTAAACAAAACAGCAAAAGAAAACTGAAGTCAGATGTCAGGAGAACATTCCTACCGGTGAGGTCTGCCCGAGTATGGAATAATCTCCCGTGGGGAGCAGTGGGAGTCCATCACTGGGATAGATTAAAACGAGATGAAACTAAAATCAAAATCAATATCATCATTAAGGGAAGCAGCCTGAAAGGCTGAGGGATGGACAGGAAAATTTGATGCCCCCAGAGTTTAAGAAAATGGCTGTGACCTGCTGTCTGGCATTTAACAAGGGGTTTGATCACAATCACACTTGGAAGATGGAGGTTTTTTGCAGCACTTTTTGTTTTTTTGGTGTGTGTGTGCTTTTTTGAGTAGTTTTTGCTTTAGGGGTGGAAAGGTCTTTAGTATAAAAACCCCACAATATTTAATATGTTTTAAAAAATAAGTGTAAGGAGCATCACTGATAATGTAATTTATTAACTGGGATTTTTTACACTGAGGAAACAACTCAACGTGCAGCACTGACCATGGATAATCCCAGAAAAGAGACTGTTTGGGGCTGTCTTCTCTTCCTTGCAGAGCAGTTTGGAGCATCTGGACTTGAGTCAGATTTCAGGATCTGTCCCTGATATCTCCTGGCTCAAGTGCATCTATTTAAGGTCAGATTTTTCCAAGCCCAAAAGTAAATTGGACCAGATGCACAAATAAAATAAAAAACAAATAAATCGTTCTGTTTTCTGAGGGCGGGGAAGTTTGGCCTTTGGTGTGGGCATCTGCTCAATGCTCTATTTCCAGATTTTTACATCCTTGGAAGAAATTCTGTCCTGATGGGGTATTTGGGGAGGGCCAGAGTGCTCCCGTTTAACCAGACACAGCAACTCCCAGAAATGAGCAGCAGGGCAGGACCCAAAGGCCTGGTAACACTACAAACATTGCTGCTGAACGTTTTGCACTGAGAAATCCTCCAATTACTGCGCTCACTCAGATAAAGACACTTTACACCAGATCTCCTAAAGAGGACGGGGATTTCCATTAGGAAATACCCAACAACAGAGCCAGCTTCAAAAAACAAACCAAAAAACTTCAAAAAGCAAACCAAAAAACTTCAAAAAGCAAACCAAATTGCTCCCCAATAGGAATAACACCCTGGTCTTTCCCTCCACAACCCAGAGCCCTGTTCTTTTTGTCACAATCCCTTCAAACAAAAACAACGAGGAAAAAACAAACCCCTCCAAGCTGTTAGAAGTGCACCACTTCATTTTTCCTACAATATTCCCCCGACACCAATAATTCCTGGTGCTCCCCATGTAGCTCCTTGCAGTTCCCCACCTCTCTTCTCCTCCTGCACTGGCTCTGACAGCCTGGATAAAGGATAGCGGAGAGTGTGTGTTAGCTGCAAAATAAAGTCGTGTTTTATTGTCCTGACCTCTGTAATGCCAGATGTAAATCAGCCAATTGCCTTTATTAATGATTTGTAGACAGCAGTGTTTGAACAGAACGGTTTTGTTTTATCCCAAGGAGAAAAAAAAAAATTTAAAAGGAAAAGAATCTCGGCTCCCGGAGATTGATTCCTGCTGTCAGGAATCATTAGGTGTTCGGTGCTTCTGGAGGTGCTGGGCTGTGGGCCCATGTTGGATAATCCCTCAATCCCTAAATCATTTCACTGTAAACATAATCTTTGAGTAACAAAGTCGGCATTGGGTATGTGCCAGGATCCCGGGATGGAGCTTGTCAAACCACTTCTCCAATCGCCTTTGGATGTAAATGGCTTCAAATCCCGAGTGCTTGGCAGGGCTGGGGATGCTGAATCAGCAGTAGAAAAGCCACCTGCATCTGTTCTGTCGCAGAACCTGTCCTGCTTCCACCTGGGAAGTGAGGAAATCCCTGCTGGGGTCACACCAGAGTCTGAAGAGCTTGTGCTCACTGAGTCATCTTATTCCAGCAGTCAATTGTCCATCCTAACTACAGTGGCTGCCTTTGGCTTGGGAGCTGTTTGCTGCCTTGGGATGGATGTTCCTCCCAGACCTGCCCAGGGATCTGAGCTCTTTCTCTGGGACAGAAAAGGCTGCTTTGCCAATGTCTTGTCTATCCAAGGCTCCCACTGCAACTCCATAGCCCTTGGGGCTGCTCCCTTCCCAGGCACTGAGCACAGGGAGGCTGCTCCCAACATGTCCCTGGGSTGTCTGGGGGATGCAGGGTGGGAAATGCAGCTTCCCTGGGTTTGCATGGTACAGGAGGAATAGGTGCTTGGTATTGCACGTGGCTTATGCTGAGATTCACTGTGATCTGAAAATACAACAGATCTCTTCTTGAAATATGTTTTATTACCTTTCTATGTATCCCAGACTAGTGAGGACTTGTCAAAAATATCCTTTACTTATTGGGCATTAGTGAGATTGAGAAGACTGAATGGCAAGAGAACAGCCCACATTTTCCTCATGTGAAAGTCTCTTTTAGAGATTATACCAAAGGAGACTTTGATGCAATGCAGAATGCATGCTTATGGAAGGATTTATGGAAAGGTTGTTTATTTGGAGACACAGATGACAAAGAAGACCAACTTGTTGAAAAACAAAGAGCAGTTGCAGTTCCTTGGGCTGCAGAGGGCTGACAGCAGCCCTGCTTCCCTTTTCCCTCAGCAGGGGGCACAGAGGCTCATGCAGCTCAGTGAGGCATCTCCATTTTCTTGGAGGACAGACTGGAAAAGACACCTTTGCTCAGCCTTAGCCTCACTCTGCATCACCCAGAAGCTGCAGGAGGGTCAAGATTGTTTTCTGCTTTTAACAGTCTAATTACCACACACCTTCCTCCAGTTCCCTGGCTTTTCCAGGTCTGTGCATGCCCACTGGATTCATGTTGGAACTACATTTTATACTATTTACTGTTTATTGGCTCTTTAGCTGCCTTGCCTAAGAGATTTATCCCATCCCAAACCAGCTGAACTCTCCTAGTCACGTTTCTGAGCCTGAGCAAAGGCGAGGGAAGCCTCTCAAATGGTCTCTGCACCCACCCCCCTTTGCATTTATGTGGTCTGGCCTGGGGTGACCAAAGGTCATGCTGCGTTCCTGACAAAAGGACACTGGGCCTTTGCATAATGCCATTAATATCTCCTGATCTCTGGGGGGAATCCTCTGCCTGGTACATCCCAGGATATCGCTTGACATTTCCGCGGACACAGCTCCTTGGTGATTCGCAGCCCAGCTTTGATCAGCTCGTGCTYGCCGGTGCTTCCCCTCCCGTGACATTTGCAGAGGATGTGTTCCCAGTCCCAACACGTGTAACAGTGGGAATTACAGCATCACACCCCGGCCCCCCGCTCCAGCCCTCGGGATCATCCAAACCTTCCTCTCTGCAGCGCCTGGCTGGGAAATCTTGTCTCCCGGCACAGGAAGGCTTGATCACTGCTGAAAAATTGCAACCCAAGGTCATTCGTGAAGAAATCTTTATTAACTTCCCGAGAAAACAACTCCTCTTTCAATTTTATCCGTTATTATCTCCCCTCTAACCCCCAGCAGAGAGGAGTTTACAAGTCTTATGTTAATTCTCAGCAAAACTAATGAAACTCATATGGCTCTGTGGAAATATTCTGCTGAAATCAAGATTGGTTAAATACATTAGTGTGCCTTTCTTTCTTCAAAAAAAAAAAATAATAATTTCCTCGGAGAAATGAGGTTAGTCTGGATCCATCTGTCTTTGGAAATGGAGCTGATGAGAACGGTTCTGGAATGTCTGGATATCTGCTGACAGGAATGGATCTATTTTAGGTATTTACGTAGTTCATATTGTTTTAGCGTGTGAGGCACATCATGGCTGGCAAAGCGTTCGTTTTCTACAGGCTCCTGCAAGAAGCGAGATGGTGCCCATTTCAGTGATGGCAACATTTTAGCAGTGGCAACACTCATGGCCATGTCAGAAGTATCAGTAACAGAACTAAACCCAAGTCTTTGCTCACATTTCCTGGTGGCTGTGACCGAGTGTTTCAATCATTTGCCTCAGCATTTATCTTCTTTTTAAACTTCTTTCCCTAGGCACCCTTACACGTAAATGCTCTTTGGTTCTGTGTGATGACATAGGAAGAGCCCTCACCTTCYTGYAGCTGAGCTGGGACCTGGTCTTCCCCAGGGAAATAAAAAAGGTTGCATGGACTTCTTTCCAAATAAAAAAGTCTTCCTTTTATTTTTCTTTCTTTGACATTTGCCCTGTCACTACTTTGACCCTGCCCTGGCTGGGGGCTGCAACCACTCCTTGGAGAGGCTCTGTGGCTTTGTCCCTTTGGCCACTGTCACTGAGCAGCTCTGGTGGCTCCTTATCGATGCCACATCCAGGTCTTTTAATGCTCCCACTAAAACACACTGATTAAATTATGTCCCTAATTGCTTTCCTCGTTGCACAGACATAAAATTCCTTTCCCTAACAGAAYGCTGCACTATTTCAGCCTGCACATCTCCGGCTGAACTGCCTCCAGCAGCTAAAGCAGCTTCCCTGCTGCCCGCTCCCCTCGGCTCTGCTGMGGACCCCCGGCATTCCTCCTGCTGCCTCCCCTGCTCCGTCCATCCCCCYTTTTTGGGAAGTTTGGGGTCGGCTCCCTCCCTCGGGCTGCCCTCCGGTGGCCGCCAGGGAAAAATGCAGCATCAGCTCTCTGCAGGGTCCCGGGGACATCAGAGGGGGATCTCCCTTCCCTCCTGCCCCTGCAGCCTCTGCCGGTGTCTTTTCCCTCTGGAATGTGGATGTTCCCCTGCTCCACAGCTATCCCTGAAACCTCCATCGAGAGGATCTGTGATGCACAGAGCAGTTCGGTTCTCCCATGCTACCCCATCACACCCAGAAGTGGAGAGGGGAGGTGGACAATGAGAGATGCTCTGACTTGATCCAAAAGGAGGAGAAATTGGAGGGGTGGCCCCCGGGATTGGGACTTGGTGGCTTCTGTAGAGGACTGAAGTGTGATCACAGAGATCATCTTTAAATCCAAATCTCCCAATCTCCAGCACTAAAGGCCGTGGGGGGACTTGTGCTCACCCTCCAGGCCTGCTGGGTGCAGATTCCTGCATCCCCACGCCACGGGGACACTTCACTGCAGCACAGGCAGTGGGAGGGTGGTGGGTGCTGTGCTCCTGCCCCTCCACCTCTTGCCCTGCTGGCTCCCCCAGCCCTGGCCAGCCCTTGGCAGAGCTGCTGGCCAAGGAGCCTGCTGGGCCTCATTACAGACCCCAGTCCTGCCTGCTGGGGCTGCTGGAAGTTTCCAGCCAGGACCTCAGGTTGAAGTCATGGCACGGAGCCACCATCTTGATAACCATCCATGGAAATAGCCTTTTCCCTTCTGGAGCCAAAGCCATGTTCCCCTCAGGCCTCTCTGCTGGAAGCAGGACGTGGCCATTAGCCTGTCCAGCTGAGCAGCCACATGGCTCTGCTCCTCTCTGACCCTCCTCAAGGTCACGGCTCTGCAGAAGGACAGGGAGAAACCTGTGGGTCTCAGACCTTTTTCTGCTCTACAAAACTCCTTTGGGTCATTCCTGGGAAGGGATGCACACAGGTGGTGTCCAGGCCGTCCCTGCTGCTCGGGAGAGGCCCTGGGTGATGCTCTGTTAGCTCCTCACGGGAGGGAAGAACAAAAGCAGTGATGGAGCTCTGTCCATCCCCACAGGGGAAGGCCAGTGCATGGAGAGGGCCGAAGACCACGAGATGTTACCTAAAATATCCCTTTCCAGGAGTCAGTGCTACCTCACAGCTTGCAGGAGCTCCTGGTGTGCGAGCCCAGAACGCGTCAGGTTTTTCCGGCTTGGCCGTTTGTAGTTTTTCTCCCGCACTTCACGCGTCCATCTGCTCCTGCCGGACTGGCTGCCAAGGGCTGCCCGTGCGCCTTCACAGCCTCCAGACCTGCTCCCGGGAGCAGCCACAGCAGAAGGATGGTGCCAAGGCTCGCAGGAAGGCGTAACACGGACCTGGACCAGTGGGGACAACAGGAGCCAGGAGCTCTCTGGCAAGGAGGGATGACAGGCCACAAAGTTTTCAGCCGTYGGAGAACACAATCATTGAGGTGCAGCTGACAGGAGAGACAGATCTGGAGAAATCCCAGAGGAGCTCAGTCAGAATCCCAGGGATATTTTAAGACCACATTGGATGTGTCAGAGCACAGGTAACAGGCACTGTTCTGCTGGAGATGAAGGTGGTGTGTGACTAAGCCCACCAGGTGCGAAGCTAAATCAGACACTGCTCAAGGCCTGTGTCCCATTTAATCACCATCCTGAGAAGCAGGTTGGGCCCGCATCCAGGAAACCTGGTGGACAGGAAACGGGAGATCTGTGACCTGCTCCCACCTCAGCCACTGAAGTAGGAGGTGAATGTGGGCAGCTGAGTTCCCCACGGTGTGACTCTTCCCTCTGTCTTGGCTATTTATAGCAGCACTTTGGCCCAGGAAATGTCAGCATTGTGGCTGTTTGTGCAGCATCCTCCACCAGGCCCCGGGAATGTTTTAATTGTGGGTTTGTTTTGTGTTAGTTTTGGGGGTTTTTTTGGTGATGGTGAAGTCCTCCTGAAAACACTTGTGAAGTTGCTTYGGGAACAGCATCCAATTAGAGGAAAAAAAAGGGGTGACATCCACCATCAATTCCCCTGGGGGAGGGTGGTGGAAGGGTGGCACCCACTGCCATCTTCCAGGATACAAGGGGAGGAGATCTCCCTTCTTCCCAGTGCAACCTTCTCTCCTGCAGGGCATGGGCTGACCCTGCTGTCGGCTCCAGCGCTGCTCGGGAGGAGGGCACATATTCCAATCAGAGTCTGGGCAGGAGATGTGGAGGTTTCTTGGTGCAGAGCTGCCCTCCCTTCCCAGCAGACCCACCTTGTCACCTCGGATCTGCTCCGATGTCACTCATTCCACTGAAGGGGCTCCATCCCCCAGYGCCCAGGACTGGGAGCACAGCCCTTGGACGAAGCCAGCGCGTTCTGCTGGCAGGGAGGGCAGCCAGCAGCAGGCCAAGGCTGGCTGTGCTCTGCACCACGTCTGAAGGTCACAGCTTGGATGGAAGCACASACCAAGGCAGCTGAGGGCCTGTCTCCCAAGAAAGCTTCATTTTCCTCTGGCAAGTCGGGCCCACATCCCCAGGGAGCTGCCCTATATCTAAGGATGCTCCTTTGGGAAAGCTCCAGCTCCATCAGTCTGTTTGGCGAGCTGCTTCCTGGCAAGGGACAAACAAGATGTCCCAGCGTATCTTCCCGAGAGRGTTTCAGGGCCCCACGCTTGGCTGGTCCTTGTTCCCCGTGTGTCTGTGTCCCCTTACCTTGTCCCCTGCACGCTGGCGCTGTGGTGACTCATTCATGCCTGCTGGCTCCCTGCAGTAATTACCAGCAGAGCTTTCTGTCGTCACAGCTCTTAAGGTAGGCTCATGCTGTGATAAATAAGCTGCTTAGCAGCATGGAAAGAAATGGTATTTAAAGTTTAATATCTTTTTTTAGCCCTTTTTCAAAGGATACTGATTTTGTGATCTGTTTGGGAAGATGCAGCGGGTTTTGTTTCTTCCTTTCTGGAGCGGGGAGAGGCACAAAGAGAGGAAGGAGAAATGGGTGTGTACATGTGGCACGACAGAGCCAGGCTGCCTCCCTGCCTTCTCACCTCCCTGAGCTGTGCAGAAGTGACTGACACCCTCATTATACAGTTYAATTCAGGTTGGCAGCTCCACTTGGCCTTGCGGCTCTGGCTGTCTCCGAGCTTTGCACCCATGCCCCATCTGTTCCTTCCTCGGGAGCAGGAGGAGGATATGTGACCTGGCAGCAGCAGGCAGAGATTGCCAYCCACGTTCCCGGGGGACCCTGGGATCCCTGCCCGGGGTTTTCATGGTCTGGGGGTCTTGGCTTCCTGCACAGAGCATCCAGAGGTCCAGAGCAGTGACCAGGGGGGGCTGGCACAGGAGTGAGACAGCTCAGCTTTGTGCAGCTGCTGAGATTTCTCTCCACAACCCTGTCAAAGCTCAGTGGTTACCCTCTTACCCCTAAATCTGGCAAGAAGGGGGAAAAAAGAAAGAAATAAGGTGTCTTTCCCAGCCATGCAACCACAAAGCTCAGCCCTCCCATGACACTTTCTGGCCAGGTGCTGCCAGCAAGGGTTGGAGCTCACTGTGGAGTTTAGCCAGCACTTGGGTTTCTCCCAGCCTTCCAGAGGGGGATTTAAATAATTTTGTGTTAATCCTCCTGATATTTACCCCCATGCTTTGGGAATACCATCCACAGCCTTGCACTCCTGATGGGGAAACTGAGATGTGGGGAGTGGTGGTGCAGCCCTCACCCAAAGGAGATTTAAAACATCAGCAGAGCCCCAAAGGGACACCTGGGCYGTCCTCAAGCCAAGTCCTTTGCTTTAATCACTGGGAAATCCTGGTCCATTTGGGGTGGAGAACATTTATCCTAAACCAGGATGGCTGGGATTCACAGGCAGGCAGGACAATTCCCAAGCCCCACTGTGGTGCTTTCTCCCTGATTTGGTCACTCGAGGCAGAGGCRAGGAAGGCACCCCTGAGCAGAGGGTGTGCAGGGACAGGGAGGCTGTGGTGGGCACACCTCAAAGTCACCTGTGCTGGCGAGGTGACAGACAGCATTAAGTGAAAGGGGCTGCTGCTGCTGCTGGGAATTATGCTTTCAGATTTTTATACCTCCAGAAAAGCTGGCAGACTCCAAAGAAGCTCTCTGAATTCAAAGCCCCATGCATCAAGTTACCGGGAACATGTGAGTGATTCCAAAGGCTTGTACTGCTTTGAGTAACAATTTATAACAACAAAAGCCTCATTTAAGACAGGGACCCCTGTGGGAATGTTCCTTTTCAGTTCTCTCTTCTGTGGGTAATTGCAGAAAGATGACATTTAAGTTGTTCTACAAAAGTGGCAAGGAAAAAAAATGAAAGAGGGGAAAACCAGAGAGAAAGAGGGTATGGTTGGAAAGGTGAGAAGGAGCAGGACTGAAAGGAGTGGATAGTCTGGCTGATATTCTCAGAGGCCAGGGAGTTTAGAAATAAGTGGAGAAAGGTTTGTTCTGAATAACAATCTCATCTCCCAGCAGGGCAACCTCAGCTACGTGTTCCCGGGACACAATGGACACAGGCTGGAGGTGGAAAAGCAACCCTGGGCACGGGAGCACAGCTCATTCCTCCACCTCCACAGGCAGATATCCAGCGTGGGTGGGTGACAGACCCCAGACACTGCTGCCCACAGTAAAGGATTGTGGTTTGGCCATGAACAGGAGAGCCCTGGATGCCTGAAAACYTCGGGACTGGGAGCAGACCTGGATGCAAGGAGCCAAAGAGGCAAAGGAGGGCGTAATCAGTGACAGGSAACTTCAAACCTCTTGCAGCATCCTCATGCAGAATGGAGAAGATGAGCAGACCAAGACACAGTGGTTGATTGAAACCTCCTTTCCAAATTCCAGAGAAATCCCTGTGGGATGAAGAGCTACACTCCCCCCAGCTCGTGCGAAGGTGATAAACCCTCCTCTGTTCTGCAGATTTTCAGAGATTTACTACCTATTAGAGGAGTTTAAATGCATTCAGTGTAATTAAACCCAGGGGGAAACACAAGCCTTTAATATCTCATGTTTTCTAAAACAGGGGGGAAAAAAAAGTCCGTCTTCCCCTGCTCCGTTCCAGCACTGCCTGCGGTGCCAGGTTTGGGTTCAGCCACAGCTGGGAGTGGCTGAATGCAGTGAGCTGGGCAGCTGCACGAGTGTGTGTGAGCGTGTGTGTGTGTGTGTGTGTGTGTGTGCACAACCATTTTAACGATCCCTATCGGAAGGGCGAGCGGGTGAGGGAGGGGAGAAGCCCACCGGGGCGCACCCCTGGAGTGCAGGGCTAACTGGCCGTGCCGCGGCGATGGCACAGTGCTGTCAGCCTCGGACGGAGCGTGCCACAGTGACACCCTGACAGGCCCGCCCCGCCTCCCCCGAACCGGCCGCGGCAGCCTCTCCGCTGACATCCAGGGAACTAAATTGGAGCTAATGACTCTCCTGAGGGGCCTGGAGCGGGGRTGGTGGGAGGGAGACTCACAGCTTTGCCTCTCACCTGGGACATCTTCTTTTTTCCGCGCTCTTCCCGAGCGCATAAGCTTTTCCCGTGAGCGCAGCGGCGTGGATGTGATGAGGTTATGCCTTCCCAATTTCCCCTCCCCAATTATCCGTGGCCATTCACCCATGCCGGCTCTGACCACCCAGTGWGTCCTGGGCACAGAAATGGGACAGAGGTGACAACATTTCAGCATCAGCTGGGGGTGAATTCACAGTCTTTGGTTTTCCCTTTCCTCCTGTGCTGCGTCTCAAACTCCCTTCCACACTCTACTTCCTTGATTTCCATGTATTTGCAATTTTCCCTCCTTTAGAGAAGCAGGGGGCCCATGTTAGCACATGGAGAAAGGGTAGAAAATATAAATATATTTGCTATATAAACAATATAAAGCATTTGTGTAGCTCCTTCTGCAGCTGCCTGGTTGACTCTGGGTCTGCCCTAAAGCTGAGCCTTGTATCCCCAACAGTACATTTGTCATACAAGAGCAAAGTGATTAAAAACTCTGTGAGTATCTAAGCAGGCTGCATCCATAGATCCATGGAATGGGTTGGGTTGGAAGGAGCCTTAAAGACCATCCACCSTCTGCCATGGGCAGGGACACCTTCCACTATCCCAGGTTGCTCCAAGCCCCGTCCAGCCTGGCCTTGGACCTTTCCAGGGATGGGGCAGCCACAGCTTCTCTGGGCAACCTGTGCCAGGGCCTCACCACCCTCACAGGGAAGGATTTCTTCCTAATATCCAATCTAAACCCACTGTCTTTCGTTTTGAAGCCATTCCCTCTTGTTCCATCACTCCAGGCCCCTGTAAAGAGTCTCTCTCCATGTTTCTTTAGGCTCCTTCAGGCACTGAAAAGCCACAAYGAGGTCACCCCARAGCTTCTYTTCTCCARRCTGAACAATCCCAGCTCTCCCAGCCTTTCCCCACAGCAGAGCTGCTCCATCCTTCGTGCTCATCCTGGTGCCTTCTCTGGACTCTCTCCAGCAGCTCCACGTCCTTCCTGTGCTGGGGTCCCCAGAGCTGGATGGAATAATTCCCACTGAAATTATTTAGTGCATCTGGAATATTGTGTCTCTGGTGGCTGTGTGCTGGGAAGTTATCATCTCTCCTGTTTTTCAGTGAACTCACATTGYTATCACATGGAATGTCTTGTGGCTTAAACTTCCACTGCAATGGCCATTCAAGGAATTGCATTTACTGTGACTGGGAGGAAGGGGGATGGACAGAAAAAATTAAATTTGTTGGCTGGAAAGCTTTTGCTACAGCGTGCAACAGCTCCGCCTCCTCATGATATTCAAGTTCATCATATCTGAATAAATATGCTTGGAAATTGTCCATCACAGGGGAGAACAGTCATTTCAAGGGTACTGCTGAAAGCAGATGTCAAAGGTAACACCGCGGGCATGTAAATTGAATCAGAGTACTTAATTGGCGCTGTTTTCTTCAGCACACTGATGTCATTCCAGAGCAATCCCCACCCCCAGCGCACTAATGTCAGGGCATATTCTGAGCCCATTTGCTTCACAAGGTTATTCCCTTTGACTCCAGTGGATTAACCAGTTCTGCAGTGCAGGAGAGAAAGGTCAGATGTAGATCTCTCCCACTTACATAGAATTTAATTGATTCTTGTATCTGTTTAAAAGAACTTCTATAACAGGGCATAATGGAAAATAAATTTTAATCACTGTGCCCCTCTCGAACACAGCAGAGAGCCCACTGTGCCAGGTGGGGTCTGCATGCTGACGGAACCGAACCTCCCCGAGCCACGGGCACTACATCCCGAAGAGGGAGCAGCTATAATGTGCCAGAGAGCTGTTTCGCACCCTGAAAACACAGACCTTCAACAAGCTCCGTCGCTTTCATGGATAATCCCTCATCTTTTCTAATCCTTCCTGAAGATCTCTTAGCTCAATGAGGAGCAGTGTTAGAAATCCTTTCTCTTTCTGTGGGTAATTGCCCTTTTAGGATAYTCCTGATCCACGCTCTGATAAGAGCCCTGAGACAAAGCCGCGGGTGCTGCCCCCGCAGAGCCCATGGCAGGCACCRGTCCTGCTGTCCCCTCCCTCATCACCCCAGTTAGTGCTGGCAGCTCCTCAGCAGCCTCTCAAACCGGATGGTTTGGGTTTGTCAGACCCTTCTTGAGCTCCTCTAATGATTTATTTGCCACTAAATTTTGGGGAGGTGAAAGAAGTCACTGCAGCCACCACCAGGAATTTTGCTGTGGTTATTTGCCACCATTAAACCTCTTTGGGGCTCCGGTTTCTTTTCAGCTTGGAATGTGCTTGGAAATGGTGTGGATATGAGTTTTCTCACATGAGCAGTCCTTCAGTTTCCTCCTTCAGAGTTCAGTGCAGTGACCACACAGCAAGTCCCCTTTCCATGGGCACCCTGTGGTTCCCACTCTAGGTGGCAACACCTGCTGGGAGCCATGGCCAACCCCCACTTCTGAGGGGTTTCCAGGTCCTTTTTTCTCCCTCAGTGCTGCTGACAGAAGCTGAGCTCAGCTCTGTGCTGAGCTGTTATTTTGCTGGGGCAGATTATGGGCACAACTGAGAGCAGGCTCCATTCTGTGCTCTGTGATGCACAAACATGGAAAGGGCTTCCCTTTCCTCCAGGGCTCACCATTCCCAGCCACAACTGCCCATGCCACACTGTGTGACAAACTTACCTTTCTTTTTAATGACAGTCCAGCAATTGGAGTCACCTCGTCTCTATCTGTCCAAATTTCAGAGGTGCTGTGAAATCATGGCTGTTTAAGGGTTTGCTGAGCTGGCAAGTTCATGCCCATGGCTYTCCAAAGGTTCTACCATTGCCAGCAGAGAGGACTTTCAGGAAAGCTAATTTTGGGAACTTCTGTTGCATGTTGGTGCCACAGAAAGAGATCTGAAGCGTCCAAAGCAGTTGCAGTGCTGATATTGGGATACGCCCTCAAAAGCTGTGGACATTGATGCTGTGGTGCCATCATAAAACAATTTCTTTCTGYGGAAAGGACTACAGAAACCTATAGAAAATGTATAGAAATTGCCTCTAATAGACTGTTGAGGCCATTGGGATGAAGCCCTAAACCGAAGTCCTGTTTTGAATCACAGATTTGAAACAGCATCTCCCACCTCTCCCCTTAATAATTTCTGGCAATCAGAATCTGTTTCTGACCAGAAATTTCRCCTTGCACAAAACCCTTTAGTTAAAGGACATGTTTAAATGAAAAGACTGGGATTCAAAAATGCCTGTTTTGAGTGGAAAGCAGGTCTGGTCCAGCTGCACTGGCCCCTTCCAGCAGCCTGTGGTTGCTGTGCCGGAGCGGTGCCMGTGGCCCGTGAAGGACTTTGGCCGYGCCTTCCTCGTTGCCGTGCGCGGATCTCACGCTCGGCAGCCCCAGGCAGCGGCTGAGGAGTGGGAATCTCTGCTAATTGGTGACATCTGCCTCCGGAGCCTGGCCACCGGCTGGCACAGGCCGTGGCGTTTGCCGYGCCACCTTGGCACCTGAGCCCTGCCGCTGCCATCTGGTGTCTTCCAGGGTCGGATTTCCTGGATAAGCACGGCCTTCCCCGTGGGAAATGTGACTTCTCATGTGTGATGGATGGAATGTGAGAGGCCCCTCCGGCTTTCCTGGGATCCTCAGGAAGCTGCTGTGCCACAATGTGAAGCCACTATTTTATAATGGATATAACCCTTCTCCTTCCCGCATCTCCTGTAAGAAGAACCTATTCCATTTCCAAAGAATTCATCGGGAATTCTGCCTTACCACCAAAGATTCCTGTGTTTGAACAGAATTTGAAAAGAAATGAAGTTTCACTGCTTTGTTTTGGGTTTCCCATTGGACGTGCTGAATATTTAATCACAGCTTCACAAGGACATGAATTTCTCTTTGGATTCTTCCCTGAGCTGCTGTGGCTGATCCTGGCTCAGGAACAGATCTCAGGCTGTTCCCAATGGACTCTCTTGTTTGGTCYAGACTTGGCTGTTCTTGCTATTTTGTTGAAAGGCCTCCAGAAGAGAAACTTCTGCACCCATGTACGTACATATGTGTGGGCAATACACACATATATCCCCTGAGGGYTGAACATAATGCTTTTGTAATGGAAATTTCTTCTTGGAGCCAAAATTTAATAAAACACAAGTTTTCTTCTGAACTACTGTTCAGGGAAGGCTGCTTGGGTACCCTGGGTGTACAAGAATACCTGGAGTTACATCAGAAGTTTCCAGCAAATTTATATCTGTGTCCACTGACAGCCACGGAAGTCAGTGGGATCTTTCCGTGGAGTCCTTCCAACAAAGGAAGAGAGAATGGTTGCAATATTTGCTCCAGAAGGTTAGTTATTCCCTCTAAACTTTGAATAGTGAAGTTCAAWACTTCAGAAGATGGGTCTCATCCAGGGGAATGTGAATTGTCTGTGCTGACATAACCATTTCTGACAGATTGATTAATAAATRTGACACCAACACTCATGGCAATAGGATCACACAGGAACAGGTACATCAGTGAATAAATAATGCTGGTTATAGCTTCTGTCTTAATAAAAAGAGAGAGAGAAATTAATATCCAGCCTTTTTAAAAAGCAATTATTTGGGAATGATTACTTGAAAAACCCAGTACCTGCCTGCTTCAAGCATCCTAACCAAAATAAGGTTTATTGCTTTCCTTTCTTTTCTATATTTAAAACCACACCGGCSAGTTCAAAACAACAAAAGATCTCTCAGGTAATAGTGTGAAATGGAAGTTCTTTACAAGGCCCTGGCACTCTGTGGGATTAAACACATTCTGAAGGAGCAGAGAACTCTGGGGGTCTCGTATCAAACACTAAAGGGCATGTGCTGGACAAAGCACCCAGAGCGTTTCCTCTGAACCACCAACTCCCCCGGGGCTGCTGCATTCGTGTGTCGACTTCTCATAACGGAGCCCTCCAGCCTCCCTTCCCAGGCCAGGCTGCCTGTGCAGCTGAGGAATCAGGAATTGCTGTTACCAGGATCCTGGCTCCAGCGCCCCAGGGCTAAACAAGCTCAAATCCGTGTTTTACCAGTCCAAAGAGACATTTCAGGAGTTTCAACCAGCATCACAAATATGCTGGGTAGGAAACACGGTCCGGGCTGCCCCAGTTGTCAACACAGAGTGTGAGTGCTGCACTGGAGAGGGCAAACTTGGAGTTATGTGAAAAAAATACAGAAATACTATTGGTTTTTCCTGTGKKTTTTTTTTCCCTTCTCGCTGTAAAGATTTAACATTGGGCATTTGGCTCAATACAAAGTATGAGACTTTGCTATAAGCGATTTCATTAAAATGCCTGAAACAAAAGTTATTTAACATTTTAACCACTTAATTTTATGTACAGATGGAAATCTTGTTGTTGCCAGCATGTGCTTAAAGCCCTGTTGAAGCAGAGCTTTAGTCCAGTTAGGAGGCTTGTCATGAGCTGATCCTGATTTACATGAATGGGTTTATTATTTGTAAGTATTCACCAAATAGGTTGGACAAATAATTTTTCCAACCTATCAGCTTTTCCTGTTTGTTTTAGACTGTTTGCTGGGAATTCATTATTCATTAGAGCTGGTCAAGTGCAACACATGATGCTTCTGAGAAGGAAAGGTGGGGAGTAAAATGAAAAAAAATTAATGAATAATGAATAACAAACTTCCTGGTATGAATCTTCATGCTGAAGTGGGTGAAATGTTGCAAATTTGAAAGCTTTTTCATAAATTCTCTGTTGCTGCCTGGATGCTCAGGGAAAGAAATAATATGACTTACAGAATCATTGTTAACCCAATAGGGCACTTTAATACAATCAGGGCCGATATTCGAAGGCACTAAGTGTCAAAAAATGGCCATGGGCACCCACAAAGCCTTTCAAAGGTGCCTAAGCCAGCAGYGAGCCCAGGGAGCACCACAAACAGCTGCTCCCAGGCAGCTGAAACTCCCATTTAGTGCCCATCTCCTTCCTCTGGAAATCCTCTGCTCAACCCCACCCAGTGATCCCAGCACGGGGCCAGAAAAGCCTCTCCTGGAATMATTATTTATGGAACAAGGAGCTGCTCACATGTTCCACCTGGAGCACAGGCCTGCATCTTGCCGGAGGTTGGAGCTGCACCAGGAATTGGTATGGGAGAGGGAAGAAGAAAGCCAGGGAGCCAGGGAAGCAGCTGTGATCTTTCCAGGGGATGCTCAGAGACCTGCAGGTGAAGTGACTCCTGCAAGGAGGAGCAGACCCGGTTGGGCCAAAGGGTTGGTTTGTTTGTTTGTTTTCTAATGGCAAGTGAGCATATTTTGTTTTTAAAAAAAGAATGTAAACACTGAGATGTTTTCGCTTTTGAGCTGAAAAGCTCTTGGTTTGAACAATGTAGGGATTAAGAGAGAAATCACTGTTTTCTACAGAAAACACAGAAATACGTTCAGCTGAAAACACCATTTGTGTTTCCTGAAAACCTCTTTTCACTGAATCTTCTGGAGAAGGTTGGGTGGATTTTGTGGCTAGGGTTTTGCACTCGGAGAGGTAGAGTCAAATGAAACTGAGGGTTCCCCAGCAAAGCCCAGCTGAGTCATTCCCACTGGGAAAAAAGAACCTTCCATAAAACCAACCCTTCACTCCATAAAACTCCCAGCGTCTCCCTGGCCATGAGGTGTTTTCTTTCCSTTGCAGGTGGAGGTTTTTGGAGCAGGGCAGAGGGATTTGCCTCGGGCCCAGTGTCTCCCATGTCCCTCTGTCCATCAGGTGCCTCACAGCTGATGGATGCAAGATCCGGATGGATGCAGGATCCTGCCACCAGCCGGGAGCTCGCTCATTAGGAACAATTTGCATGCTGAACATCAGTATGACAGCTCTAGCGAGGGATTTGTTTAGCTAATTTAGAGTAATGGAGAAGAGAAATTAATCACTTTAACACTGGTGCTCCCTGGCACGGCAAGGCTGGGAGTCACTCCCCCCCCACCTGCCAGCGAGGCACCCCCAGTTCTCCCCCTATTTCYGTGAGTGTTTGCCCCTGAACTGAGAGTTCAGAGATGTAATAACAGGGCTGGGATACCAGGCCAGGAGCTGTCAGCGTGGAGGAAAAACAAGGCAGCTTCTGAGTGCTTCCAGCAAGGTTAAAGCAAACAGGATTATCTRCTCGGAGTGCTTGGGAATGCTGCTGCTCCCAAAGCAAAGGATGGGGCAGGAATTCCCCATCCCACTCTGTCCCAGCTGGGGAGAAGCCAATTGGMAGCTCCTGCTCCATCCATGACTGATGAAGGGAATGGTGCTGGGGTGCAGGATCCTGGACAAGGCAAGCATTGCCCCTCTCCAGGTGTCCCACTCCCCTGGGAAGCTCCAAGGGGAGRGCTCTGACAGAGCCCAGCTGGCAGGGCTGGGCTCAGGCATCTGCAGGAGAAAGTCTCACTTAGGAAGAAAGTTGGAAATACATTCATTTCCACCTCTACTTTTTTCTCTTTTCTCAGCATGAATTCGTTTCTTTTTCATATTCAACTCCAGAAAAAAAAAATCTATAGAAAATTATTCTGCTCAACTAAGTACCAAAAACATTCCCTTTATCACTTAAAAACCCCCACAACCCTTTTCACATCTCTCCTCCRTGTTTTGTCACTCTCAGGTACACTTAGCATGCTTTAGGCATATACCCTTTCCAAATAAATGAAGATATAAGTTCATGGCAGCTGCGACATGAACAGAATCCATATTGTGAACTCAAACAAATGCCATTATAATTCCTTGTTTGTTTAACATTTATGATCACTCCACTCTCAGGCATTGCCATGCGTGGCACTCTGTATTCCTTCTCCCACACACTTGTTTACAAGTCTAACGTGAGGCTGCTCAGACCTCCTCAGCATGTCTAATTTCCCATGCATTGTTCCCTAGGCCTCCTCTGATGCCTGGCACAGGCAGGAATATTTTCAAGTGGAGGCTGTTGTCTCCCATCTCCCCGTTCCAAGCGTGCCCAGGGAAAAGCTTTGCTGACCCTCACCACCCAGCCGGGGCGTGGGGTGCAGGTTGTTTGCCGTGGAGTTCCTCCAGCACGGGACTTGGAGCATTAGAAACCCACATATCACCATTTATAGGTGCAATCCAAAGCTCATCTCCTTTTATAGGCCCTGCCTTAATAATCGTGGCCGCGGAACAGCCGCCGGAGTCATTCCCGGAATGAGAACCACCGAGCTTAAACACGCGGAATGCAGTGAGGGAGAGATGGAAGCACCCCAGCTTTTATGTACAGAAATGATGCCAGCTTGTAAAAATGTGAGCGCTGTGAAATAATGTCTTTAATTATAGACGGGGAGGGAAGGTTTGCAGCAGCAGATGTCTCAAGATAGGCTCTCGAAGCGCAGCCCTGCCGGTGAACTCCGTGGAAAAGGAAAAGGAGATGGCATTGAGSTGTGGGATGGCAGGGGTCATTCAGCTCGGCTCAGGTGGATGTGTGCGGGTGTGAGTGTGTAAATCTAGGATGGGGCCCTGAATTACACCATGATAATCGATAGGAGCGTTTATAAGGCAGGTTAAGGAGAAAGAGCAGGAAGAATGGGCCGGGAATGGTGCACAGTGGTAATCCTGAGCCCTGCTCTTCCTCTCACAGTGACAGGAGGACCCAGRGAGTGCGGAGGAACCCGTGCCAGGTGCTCCCTACCTGGTCCAGAGCAGGTAAGGGCCATCCCACCGCTTTGTCCTGCATTCTGCTTTCATTTAATCCCATTTGCCCTTCATGGTGCCCATGTAGGACCCGCAAGCTCCGGCTCTTGCAGGTCCCTGGCCAGAAGATGTTCAGGGATGAGAAGCAGGAACCAGTGGGGATTTTCTGGTGCTGGGACTAAAACATTCCAAAGTATCTTTAGTGACTGAGTGTGCCCTATTTGTCTGTCTCGAGATATGTGGTGAAATTCCCCCTAAAAGACTGATCCTAACAGGGGCTTGTGGCCCTCGGGTAGGCTGGATCCAGGGCTTTCCCAGCTCCCTCCCACAGCTTAAGGAGAACCCATCTGAGCTGTTCTCAGTGGCTCTCAGCACACCAACCGCTGAAAAATCTGGGAAAAAAGAGAAAAAGGGCCAATTACAGCCCTGGACGACTTTTTCTTGGTTTCATCGGGATTTCTTATCACACATGAACAAAGGTATTTTTGTCCAAGGCTTTTCAGTAATTGGAGATGTGTGGGGAGTTTCACCCACCACTTAAATCAGAACAATTGCCATATTTTAAAAAGATTATCCTAATGTTGAGCTTCCTCTTTTTTTAATGTTTTATAATAAAGTCCCAGAAATAAAGGCTGCAATGTAGTTGCAATAGAATTTGCATTAGCATATTTGGAGAGTTTTTTGATCATTTTTGCATGCATTAGGATGAAATATTCTGTAAAAATTAAGCATTATATGCAAATGAGTGCAACAAACCTACATTTTGAATAATAATAATTCATTATCCCCCTCTAATATATGTAAGTGGCTTCCTCTTCTTTTTTAAATAAAAAAAAAGGAAACGCACTGTAGACATTAATTCAGCACGGCAGAAGTTTACAGAGGAGATCCACTGAAATTATAATAGAACACATCCCTCATTTGCATAAATCCCAGAATCCCACCTGTCCAAACCCTCCAGCTATTAATAGGTGATATGAATGTCACTTGATGCTCATTTATAATATTGTTGCCGTAATATAATGCGTATTTAGGGCAGATTTTAAGAATCCTTGTAATTAACAAAGCACACCATTACCAGCAAGTGTTTATTTGTGTTATAGGATAAAGATGTTGCATTTGGAAACAATTATAACTCCAGAAGTGTTGAATTACCCCCTTTRGAAGCGTTGCCTTCCTTGAGTGAGTGCGGTTGCTTTCCACAGGCTGGTTGCATGTAAAAAATGGTTTAAAGGGACGCCATGTCTGTGTATCTGCAATGATAATGATCACTCCTGTGCCAGGCTGCATCTGTAGGACTTGAATTTATTCCTCACCCCAGGGCTGTCTGTGCTTGAAAGCTTTATTTCTCCTTTCATAGTTCTTTGTGGGGAAATTCACTGAAATTCCACTCCGTGAGAGAGGGATCTTTGGGCGAGTTAAAGGCACGTCCAGGACAGAGTGAATCACACAGTCACATGGAATATCCTGAGTTGGAAGGGGCCTACAATGATCACCCAGTCCAGCTCCTGGCCCTGCACACACACCCCAACAATCCCACCCCGTGCACCTCTAGGAGCGTTGTCCAAACGCTCCTGGAGCTCTGTCAGCCTTGGGGCTGGGACCATTCCCTGGGGAGCCTGTTCAGTTCCCACCACCCTCTGGGGGAAGAACCTTTTCCTGATATCCAACCTAAATCTCTCCTGGCACAAGTGTGAGTTACTCAAGTGTGACTTACTCCAAACTTTCTGGAATCAAAATGGCTTTTTGGTAGAAATTACACAGGAGGGTTGCATTGCTCAGGTTGATGCTGAATTCCTTCCAGAGTAATTCTCCAGTTTATTCCAGCATAAATAAGGCTTCACTAAATGCCTCACAATTACATGGAATCACAGAATGGGTTGGGTTGGAAGGGACCTTAAAGCCCATCCCATTCCACCCCCTGCCATATGCAGGGACACCTCCCACTATCCCAGGTTGCTCCAAGCCCTGTCCAACCTGGCCTTGGACACTTCCAGGGATGGGGCAGCCACAGCTTCTCTGGGCAACGTGTGCCAAGGCCTCACCACTCTCACAGGGAAGGATTTCTCCCCAATATCCCATCTAACCCTGCCCTCTGGCAGTTTGAAGCCATTCCCTGTGTCCTGTCACTCCAGGCACTTGTCCAAAGTCCCTCTCCAGCTCTCTTGGAGCCCCTTTAGGGACTGGAAGGTGCTACAACATCTGTCCCTAAATCCCGAACATCCCTGTGAATCTCCATGCTCAGCCTTGCTGTACAATCTCTCTCCTTGCACCCACCAGTATTTTTACCCCACTCAACAGATGATACCAGGATAAAGACCCTTTCTCCAGCTGTCCCCTCTGCCGGGGGCTCTGCTGAGGCACCAAACCCGCCCAGGATTGCACACAGTCCCTCCTTGCTGCTGAATTAACTCCCCTGCTGGTGGAGATGCTGTCGTAGGTCCCACATTGGGAAACAACCCCCACATCCCAGCTGAGAAGGACTAGAATTAAATCCATTCCAGCACCAGCAGAGCTGTAGGAAAAGAGGAGGCAAAACTCTCACGTCTTTTATGTGAGTGGATTTATTCATCCAAATTTGAATTTTTAATGGAAATCTCTTTAAAATTTCAGTTTTTCAAGCATTTCTACCTCTCTCTTTATAAAATTGGTTCTATCCCGCCTACAGTGCAGAGYTGATTGAGGCAGACATAGCTATGGATTTAGTAGTCTCCAGGCTCTGCTTAGGACAGATTTCAGTTTAGATTTTAACTAACTGGCATGTCAAGAAAATACCATGCTTTTCCCCTCCCCACCTCCTTTTCTCTCTTCCTTCTGAAATATTTCAACAACACTAAAAAATAATCTTCAGCACTTTCCACAGGGAAGACAACAAAAAAAGCAACATTTTGTTTTTGTCAGGAAAACCAAATTTGATAGAGATACATCTGTTCAGAGGCTCCAGGAGCAAAAAAAAAAAAAAAGACAAATGGAAACTCTCCCAGTGCTCGCCTCAGCACTGCTGAGAACAGAGACTTGTTGATCCTCAGGCTTTCTGCTCGCCCGAGGAAAAGAAATAATTAAAAACATTAAGTGAACAAAACACTCTGTGAAAAACAGGGCCAATCTCTTTAGCTGMAAACCCATCTTGTCTTTCAAAGTCCTTCAGATGGCAGCTCCAAGCTCGGGCCCTGACACGGACCCTTCCAGCAGCAGGATGTTTGCAACAGCCCAATTATTCCGAAGTGCCTTTCCCTCCTACAGCAGCCGGTTCTTACGTGTCACCCTCAGCTCAGGGAGAGCAGTGAGACCAACAGTTTGATAGGATCAAATCCATCTCGGTTGTGCTCTCCCTCGCTGAGCTGTGGCCCTGCTTTGTGAGGGATTTTACGAGTCACAATCACTGGGAGGTCACCCCGGGTCACTCCTGGGTTCGGATGCGCTTTATAGGATTGATGCCCCTTCTCCTCCTTGCCCCATCCTCCACAGTTTTCTCGTTGTGATGCCGAGCTCCCCACTGGAGATCTCCCACCCTTAGAAGGGCTGAAGGGAGGAATATCCCTGTGTGAGSGTGATCAGAGTGCAAGAGCAGCGGAGCAGCCTCTGAGCTTTCCGTGTTCCTGGTGAAGTGGCTGAGGAAGCAATCCCAGAGCTTTGGCCTCGTGCCTGCCCTGGTGTCCTGCAGGCTGCCCCTCCTGACTCCCAGGCATGGCTTTGGAAAAAAGGAAATTAAATTTGAAAAAAAGAAAAGGAATAAGAAGAAGACGAAAGAAATAAGCCAGCAAAAGAGATGATCCCCTGGAGAAGTGGTGGGGCCAGGAACCAGGCACAGGGGCTGCGAGGGGCCAGCGCAGCTCACGGAGAGCAGCAGTGTTTGAAGGACAGGGGTTTTGCTCTGGTAGTTGTTTTGCTGCTCTCAGGGAGCTTTGACACCTGAAGGCAGAGCCTCAGAGCAGCCTCCTTCTGCCCCTGGCCGCTCCCCCCACCCCCGGGGGCTCTGTCCCTGCTCCTGCCCGGTGTCTGGAGGACACACGACACCTCCCCTGGCTGGGGGCACCACACAAAGCAGATCCCAGGGGATTCCACGGGTGCAGTCCTGTGCATTCCAGTGCCCACCTCCACCACACGTGGAAAATCCAGAGCCAAGCAGCTGCAGGCTCACGGACACCCAGCCTGCCACCCCGATGGACCTGAGCACAGGAGTGCCCCCAACATCCCAAACCTACGGGGAGATGGTGATGCTGAGCCCCCCACCAACCCTCCGAGCTCCCTGGCTGTGCCCAGGCTCCCCCACATGCAGCTGCCTATAAATAAACCCAGCAGCCTCAATGTCAGCTCCCCTCAGCCTTTGGGTTTAAATATAGGCATTGGCTCTGCTCCAGGAGGAGGTACAAGTGGTTTCAGACTCAAACAAATTGTTATGAATCYCATTTGCAGTGTGAATATGCTTAGTGAATGTTTCTTGCACTAATGAGACCAAAATAGCAATTAGCAGGAGTCCTAATGCTGCAAATCCCGGGAAATGGACACAAATGTATTTTTATCCCTCAGGTTATTCACATCTGGCTTCAAATGCAGAGGCCATCGTGCCTAAACGTGTGTCCCACATCACACCTGTACCTGCACCTTGCTCCTTCCCACTAAGGCAGGGTCAGATTGAGATGTCCAGGGGAAAAATACTGGCTTTGAATCCCAGCTAGTCCAAGGCCTTGTTGCTGGTAAATCCCAGCACCCTTTTTTCTTCTGGTTTTGTTGTTTTTTGTCTCGAAGATGATATAGAAGCAGAGCTTTTTCTCCCCCTTTCTTTGCTTACTGCATTCAGGTTTTGCTATCAGGGTTTTCTTTTCTTTTTTTTTTTTTTTTATCTTCCTTCTCTTTTTTTTTTCCTCCCTTTCCCTACAGCCAACAGAGCCGTTGGTGAATACAAAATTAGCCCATTCAGACAGAGGCCAAACATCCCAGGAGAGCAGGAGTGAGAGAAAGAGAGAGAGAGAGAAATGATCAGCCCTTGCCAAATAGTCTCTCTCAACTCCATCGTGTATTTTTCCCTTTCTCTGAAAACCACATGAAACAAATGAGAATTATGGGGAATGCAAATTCCCAGTGTATTCAGGGACAGGCCAGCAGTGACCCTGCTCTGCCCAAGCACTCTCACAGTACAGGGCATTCCCATCCCAGCCCTCTGCCTGCTGCTCCTGGCCTTGGAACATCTGCAGGGAAAAAGCCAGTTTTTACCTTTTCCTTATGAACAATCTGACCAGACCCCTCTGGGATCAAGCCACACATGCAAATGCCCCTGCTGCTAATTCTGCTCGTTTAAGCTGTGTGTAGGTCTGGCTTGTCGTGTTAAGGDGGATGTTTTGGCCTGAATTCCATCTGGGATGAGCTCTGGAGGTCACTGCTGGGTTGTGGCCCTGGGGACTGCCGGGCTGTGTCTGTGCAGGGAGGCARGGCTGCTCTCTGATGCTCTCTGATGCTCTCTGCTCTCCTGGCTGCCACCCCAAGCACCTGCTGCAGAGAATTAATGAAAATCATGGCCTTCAGAGCCAGGTTTTATCCTGRTCCAGCGCTGGGGCACATCTTGAGGCTTCCAGCTGGGATTGCACGGTGGAGCCCATCCATGCAAATCTTGGAATGCAGGCATGGTGAGGCTGCTCTGCAGCTCAGGTGAACTTCACAAGGGCACTGCTTCTCTGGGGAGACAGGGAATCATAGCATGGTTTGGGCTGGAAGGGACCTTACAGATCAGCTRCTTCCCTGCCATGGACAGGGACACCTTCCAGTAGACCAGGTTCCTCAGAGCTCCATCTACCCTGGCCTTAAATACCCTCCTTAGCTTATTAATATTTACTTAGCCCTTTGAGTCCTCTGACAGTGTGAGCGGCAGCCTAAAAGATGATTTTAAACATTTTTCTTGCCCATTTCTAGTTTTGGGAGGAACTGATAATGACTATTATGAATAATGGCCTTCATGAAGTGGTCAGTCAGCTGGGAAACGCCAGGACTGCCCTGGAATATCCTTTTGCTGTATTGCATCCTGTGAAAGTAGGGAGAGCGAGGAACTTTAAATAGAAGGGGAATCTTCAGGAGACCATCTACGCTGAGTTTCTGCAATATCCTTTCAATGTCCACATTAAGTGCCAGGGCATCCAGTCCGTGGAGTCCCCTGGAAGGCCAAGTCAATAACGTTATTGAATAGCATCAGGAAAGGCTCCTCAGGTGGGCAGAGCTGGGACTTTGCTGTAAGAACAGGAAATAAATCCATCCTAAGCAGAGCCCTGCTGCAGCATGCACAGAATAACAACACTGGCAGCAGCAGGAGTGTGTAGGAATAAGGCCACCAGGCATCCCTGGAACTCATGGGATGGGGTTTTACCCGGACTGGTTTCCAGGTACCTGTTGTGCAGACTCCTTTGGCCTCACCAGAGTCCCTGACTTTTCCAATCACCCCTTCCCTCACATTTCTCCTCTCCCCTCTCACCAGTTCCTCACCCAGCTCCATCTCCCAAGAACGGCTGATTTCCAAAGTGCCAGCAAGTGCCTGAGAATTGTGTAATTGCGATATAATTAATGAATTAAAAGAATGAGATGTTTTAAGTGCTTTCARTATGCCAGTCCCTATAATTATCTGCAGAAAACGTGTTCATTAACAGARTGTGAGGCTGTGGCTCCTGCCTCTCAGTGCTTCTTTCTCTGCTGAGGCTGGAGGTGGAGGTGGGAGCAGGGAGAGGGCTTTTGAAAATCTTTCGAAAGCTTTGCTTTCTTCCTTGGTTTAGAGCAAGGAAGAGGAGTGAGAGTGTGCAGAGGATCTGACAGCTCCCGGCAGACGTGAAGGCAGCAGGGTTTGCTAGATCAGGGTCACAGGACCTGTGTCCAAATCCTGGCTCTGCCGTGTGAGCCCCATGCACCTCTCAGAGGGAGTGGTGTGTTTTRGAGGCAGAGGGTTCATCCCTGCCCCAGGCAGCCCCGGGCCATGGATGGAAAGGGCAGTCACTTCTGTTGGAACAGGAGAGCTTTGAGCAGAAAGAATTGGACAACATTTTCCATTGTAGTATCACGGCTAGAGAGGGAATTGGCTCCTCTTATTTTTACTGGTGGGGAAAWATTGGGCATTTCCTCTCCTGGATTTGCTGAGCAGGAGCAAGGAGAGGGGAGGGGAGGCTCGGTCCAGRTGGAGCACTGGTCAGAAGGAGGTTTGCAGTGCTTTCCTCAGGATGTGGTGGGTGCTGGAAGAGCCTGATTTTACTTCCGTGGGTGTAAATCAAGAGCAATTCCTTCGATGCCAATGGAGCGGCTGAGACAAGTGAGAAGTGAACACGGACTATTGGTATGGAAAGCACTTAAAACATCTCCTGAGGGCACTCCTGGGAGGGAGCTGCTCTGGGAGGCTGATGGACAYGGCACAGCTCTGTTCAATGTCCATCCTTCCCAGGATCCCAAATTGTAAATTAACTCAGCCCTGGACGTGACTAACACATTCTCTGTCTGGAACATTTCAGCAGGCTGCAGGCTCCCAAAATTGTTTTCTGTTAAATTTGGGGAATAAAGGGCTGGTTCATTTGGAAGGATTGAGCAGGCAGCACACAGAGACCAGCCCCGTGTCCAATTTAGGGAAATGACAAAGGCTGAATTACAGGGTTAATTCCACACTTCACCAAATCCCCGTGTTCCTGGTACAGCGACCTGTCCTTGCTGCAAAGGCAACATCCCCCAGCAGACAGGGTTAAACATCCAGCGCTGAGGAGGAAGCCTAAAGAACTTAAAGAACCACTCTGAGGGCAAGTGCTAATGAAGGAAGGTCTTGGCTGGGAAAAAAAAAGCAGTCACAAACTGCCAGGGTTGGGTCCTGGTGGGCAGGAGAGCCGTGACATCCTCACTCACAGAGACCTGTGTCCGGAGTACCTGCTCTCCTTGGCTTCCAGCATCCTTAAACCACTGTGGGCAGAGGCAAGATTTGGTGTGATTGTGCTTTTTAAGCTAAGTGGGACAGAATTAAGTGAAAGGACATGATTACAGGCAGGGCTGCTCCTTGTCAGTGTCCCCACGGGGGARCGGGTGGCAGCAGCAGCCTGGCTCTGCAATTACAGCTGCACATCCTAACCTCCCAAAATATTGGGTTTGACTTTCCAAGCCTGGGAGCCCAAGGAGGCTGTTCCCGTCCTGTGTGTGAAGTATTAATCAGTCACTTGGTAATATAGAAAGTAGAGCATTTCAGTGGAATAGGGAGAAAAAGGTTTCCTTGTCTCGCAAACTCTTTTTTTCACATTCCCCTGTCTCGTCCTGAGACAGAATGAGAAGCCAGAATTGTGCAAATGTTCATGAAACTGAGCTCCGGAAAATGTAATTTGAATAATTTTGAAATATCGTGCTTTGATTTGGGCATTTTCTAAAAAACTATTTCAGTTTGTAACAGACAAGTAATTTTAAAGGGGAAATCTGGAAGGTTTTGTTTCAAAGTGAGAAAATGGAAATTTTGGCAATCTTAAAAGGAATAATGTTTTTGCTTTGTGTAAAAAAGTCATGAAAACTGTCTCTTGACTGCAAATATTTTCATTTTTGACAGTTTGCTATTTTTCAGCTGAAAAGTGTTATTAGAAACATCTGAAAATAAACACAGAAGGAAAGAACTTTCCTATGGTAGGGAAGACAGGTACATTTCTAGGAAATAAAATGAGTTTCTTGATGTCTGCTGAGCACTGCTCTCAGACTAAATCACGAGCACAGAAAACATGGTTTATTGGGGGTTTTTTTTGTTGTTTTTCTCACCGTATCAGGAGGTCAGGTCATACGACTGCTCGCAATATTTCGGCGCTACCTCAATCCAGCAAATACATCCTGAATATCAAATACTCATTAATATAAAATGGGCACAGGGACCAGGCTGATTTACCCTTGGGATGGATCAGCTCCGTGGTGCCAACCCAACCATTCCCCCTCGGTGCACTTTAATTGTGTTTCCAGCTCCCGTGTCCATCTGCCAGCCCCGAGCCGAGCGCGGTGCCGGCGGTGCCAGCGCGGGGCCGCGGCAGAGCGGGGCCATCTGGCCACCCTGTCCCCGGTGCCATCTGGCCACCCTGTCCCCGGTGCCACCACCAGCAGCGGGCTGGGACGGAGCCACGCTCGGCCCGGCTGCGGCAGAAGGCAGCGCTCGGCGGGCGCTCCCGGCTGGACGGCGGCTCTGCCTGAAATCTGGGAATTTGCGGGGCACAGAGCCACGGCCTGAAAAGCCAGGATAGCATCTGAGCCTTTCAGCACGTAGCATGGAAGAGCAGCCTTTTGATTTGCTTTTTTTTTTTTTAATTTTTTTAAAATTTTTTTGAATATCCTGTGATGGCTCCGAGTGTTGCGTCCGTGGTAACATCTGCGGGAAGAGGAGCTCGCCGTGAGGGGAAAGCTGGAGGATAATCCAGAAGAATAGAAGGGGAGACAATGTTAAAATATAAAATATCTGCTGCATCCAGAAGCAAGAAAAAGTTGATCATGGACATAGAAATCATAAAATTGTTGGTCTGGATGGGGCCTTAAAGATCATCCAGTCCAACTCCCCTGCCATGCGCAGGAACACCTTCCCTAGATCAGGTTGCTCTTCGGACACCAAAATCTGTTCCTTCTTCTGCTACAGGTTCAAAGCACAGCCTTGAAGAAGAATTTTAACCAAACCAGGCCTTGGTTTCCTTATCTGAAGAATATAAATTATAACACTCTGCTTCCTGACACAGTTCTCAGCAAGCACAATTCATTAACTTTCCTGAAGTGCTTTTAAATCTCCTATTTCAGGCACTACACAGGTATTCAAAACAGTTCACAGAGCTAGCTGAAACCACTTAAAATGAAATTAAAATGCCATAATTCCAGATTAGGAGAAATCATGCTCAGAAAAGTTCGGATGACAAGTTTATGAATTTTTCTGTGTTTGTGGGGGCTGCAGGAGTCCTAGGAGATATAAAAAAGCAATTTTTTTGACAATCATTCTGAGACTGAAAATTTCACAGCACTTTTGGAATTTAAAATTTCAGCTCCACGTTGCAAAGCTGAGAAAGGATGGAGGAAGAGCTGGGAAGATGGAGAAAAAAAGACAGTGAGTCATGTCCAACCTCTCTCCCTGTCCTGATCTCCAGGAAAGCTGCTGATACCAAAATCGAGACCCAAAACATTTCAGTGATGAGGTCTGCCCAGGAAAAGAGATGAAGAGCTGCTTCTGCCCTGGGATCCAGGTGGAAATGACCTGTTCTCCATCCCTAAATTTGCCCGGGGAAGACACCTCAGCCATAAGTGATCTGAGAGTCCTGTGGTTAATATTGAAGGGATAGGCAAGTTGTCCTTTTAATATGTGAGCATGTCTGCCTGGCACTGTCTGTTCTCTCTGTGTTCAATAATGTAAATAAAGTCTTTAAGGAGCCCATTACTTTYATCTGCAGTTCTGAGAGAATTGCTCAGGCTCTCCCCTGGCAGTTCTGTTTGCGCATAATAACAATATCAATAAAAAACCTCGGGAAAACAACCGACCCAAACCAAAAAAAAAGATAATAATAGTAAGAGCAGTAATAAAATAAAGTTTTGCCTTTATAGATGTTTCCTTCATTTGAAATAATGCAAAAAATTTTTTTGAAGGCTTTGCTGGCATTGAATTCTTCTTTTGGCACTTGGGAATTTAATGAGGGGCAGGATTTGCCTCTCCAGAGACAGGGATGCAAGGATCAGTCTCCCAGCACTGGCAGCATCCATGGGTCAGCCAGGGCAGGCTGTGTTTTTTTTCTCTCTTTCACACTAATTTCAATCTGCCTTTCAAATTTTGGGAGTGTTTTTGTGTTTTATTTTTCTCTTTCACTCTTTAAGATTCTCTTCTCACCTCTCATGCTGCTTCCTTTGTCACCTCACCCAGCCTCCACCTGCCGGTCACACCTCTTTGATTTGGGCCTTGAGCAGGTCACTGGAACCAGAGGTGATGGAAATGTGCTTCCCCACTGTGCTCTGAGCTGTCCAAATCCAACACCAGTGACCTGAAACCTTTCCCTCCCAGCCTGAGAGGACAAAATCTCTATKCCCTCAGATGCTGTTCCTCCAGCTCAACACCATTTTCCTGATTGTATCCAGAAAGTCTTGCTTTTCCACTGCCGAAACCTCATGTTTTTAAAGGAGTTGTTTTAAGGTCAAGTTTGTTCTGTTCCATTTTTCCTGTGTAAATTGAACCAGACTCGTTGGTCCTCACACTGTTCACTCGTTGTTTACTCAGCTCATCACCTTGGTCCCTCTTCCCTGGGCCAGCCTGTTTCCCAGGGAAGGAACTTATAAATATTTGATTGTGCATTTTTGTGAGCCAGCCTTGGCTTTGATTGAATTCAACAAGTTRGTGAACACCAAACATCCTCTGTGGCTGGAACAGGCGGCGGGGCGGGMGAGGGATGCTCCGTTCCAGCTGCTGGGGGGAGCACTCAGCAGACACAGAGCAAAACAGGGGCCTCCCCATCCCATTTATGGACCCCCTTGCAGTCTAAATACTCATCAAAGATCTGAAAAACTCTTTAGGCAACATTTCAGCCTTTAAACATCCATTGGAGTCAAGGAAGTTGCCAGGAAACGATAAGCCAGGTACAAAGTTCAAGGCACAGAGTTCAAGCCCCATCTCTCTGGGATCCTGCTCTCTGCTTCTTCATYCCCCCCCTCCACCACCTCCCCCATCCCCTGGGCATAACCTCCRGCAGGATTATTGGAGGTTTAAGAGAACAGGTTTAGTCTATAATTAAAACAAACRCTTTTCCCCCCATTGTTGCATTGAAACAAAAGGATAATTCTATCGAAACAAAAGCATGCCTGAGTAATGCTTCAAATTCCATCACATTTCCAGCAGAAGAATATACAAACACCTAGTCTTGCTTTTCATTTTGTTGAAGTGGGATTTTTTTTTCCTTTGGCTGTGGTAGGAATGTTCATTTTGATGATATTGTTGAAGTCACACTCTTTAAACACATGGCTTACATTGAAACAATGAACAAATATTATTTGATGTTTTCTGCTATGTTCACTTTTCATTACAACGGCTCGACGTTGTTGGAGCTGAAGATGTTCACAAGAATCCAACATCATGATGCTTCCCGATAATATTTTGAAACTTTTGATCTGGGGGTAATTTTGCATTTGAATTTTGATGTGTAACAAAAACAAGAGTTAAAATTTCAGGAAATCAGCTCTGCCTGTTCTGACCAAGGGGGATGGAGATTTCCCAGTGGTGATGTTTGGACAGTGACTGTGATGAGAAGCCCTTCTTCAACTGATCCAGTAAAAGAGGACTTTCTTTTCTATAATTAAAGAGGGTTGGCAGTTTAAATTTGTGATGATAAAGAACTAAAGATTAGCACAAATAAAACCACTTTACAAATCCAGTAATATTTTATTTAGCAAAAAGAAGAGTATTTAAGGGGTGGAAAATCAGATTTTTAAACCCTCTGTTTAAATAGGAATGAATAGCTYGGGAAAAGCCCCACATCCATCACTCAGCATTCCTAAAACCACTGATTTAAGACAACAACTCTGTCTTGTTTCTTAAATTAAGGTATTAGAACCTGTCTCTCTGCTCATCTCTTCCTCTCCAGGCCAGGATTATGTTTTGATTTGTAATAAAATTTGACACAAATCTGACAATATTTTGACCAGGCTTTTGCATTCAGGAGATTAAAATGAGCAGCTGAAAAAGGCACTTACATCCCTGGTCTCCACTCCTTGCCACTGTTCCTCTGCCTGGTCCCCTCTGTCTCCCCCRTCCCCGACACCTCTGTGCTTGTCACCATTTCTGGCCAGGTTCAAGGAGCCTCCCTGGTCCCTTCTCTCTGCCTGAGCCCCTCAAGTCACCTGGAGGGGAAGGATTTTCACCCTGTCCCTCCCTCCCAAGGCCATGTCCTCACGTCACGGCAGCATCACGCGGGTGCCGTCCCTGTCCCTCGCATTTCCCCACAAATTGAATTCATCACCGACGTATGAATAAATCCCCAAGAGAATAAAAGTTCTCGGAGGTAATTGAATCACACAAGAGTGATGGGGCTTGCTTTTTTTTTTTCCCCCCTCCCTTGACTCATTCCCAGCCGAGGTTCAATCAGCATTCATTACTCCCACCTCCCTCCATCTGAGAACGGCAGAGGGACCGGGGGAAGGAGGACTCTTCGTCTTCTGATTAAATCTTCCAAACATGATGGCCTATCAAGCTCGGTAATTTGTGAGCCAGGAAACGCGAGATTTTAATTCAAGGCAGATAAAAAGGCACGACCCGTGGAACCAGCTGAGGAGAACAGAGCAAAGGGATTGTCTTGAGCTTATGATGCCTTAAAATTTTCTTAACAAAGGACAGTTTGATTAAAAAGTGTTCAAAAATATTTTCGAGCGCGGAGCCACTCACAGTGTTGAAACAATTAGCAATCAAAAGAAAATCTTTTGATTTGACATTTTTGCCCTCTTATTTGATTTTATTTCACTTTAAGGGAAATATTAGGGGAAAAAAAAACCCTAAAATTGAATGAAAATAATAGCAATATTCCACACATACACGCCACTTGATTAAACATTTAGATTGCAGCCTTCTGACATCCTCAAAACGAAACATTTTTGACATTATGAAATGGAATTTTTCAACGAGCTTGTTTTGATCTTTCCGGATCAAAAATATCCCGGAATCCTCCATCAAAACAGCGCTTCGAGAATTCACTTCCCAGGCTGAYTCTCGGGAATGAGATGTGCGCTCCGTGGAGGCTCCGGCAGCCGGCGAGGCGGAGGCTGCGGGGATGGAGAGGCGCATCCCACCGCCGCCCCCGGCCCGGGCTGCGATGTGGCACCTCGGGATGTCACACCCAGCCCGGGACATGCGTCGGGAACGCCACGTGCCTTTCCCGGCTGGAAGGAGCCGCCGCGAGGGCTCCGCTGCGCTCGGCCGGGAGCGCGCCCGTGACCCGCAGCGCCGCAAGCACAGCGCTCGGCTGCCCGAGCTCGGGAACGTGTTCCGCGCCTGCCGGAGAATCCCGGGCTCGGCAGAGCTTTTCCCCACTAGAGGGAAGTGCATTCCCACGCTCAGGGGTGAGCGGCCAGCAGCGCACATGCCACGGCTCTGCGCACCCGCTCCCCCGCTCTGGACCCGCCGCGAATGCCGCTGGAAGGCTCGGCTGCCCATTCCTATGTCCCTGTCCGGCGCAGCTGAAGGGGAACAGGAATTCCTGAGCTCCTCTATCCACATTCCCACCCCTTGCTGTAACTACCAAGCCACCCTCACTGTTGGCAGATGTGTCCCCAGTCTTGGCACAGCTGGAGGGACGTGGCACTTGGGGACGTGGTTCTTCCAAGCAACTCGTGATTGGAAGTGCAAGGGGAATGGGTTAAAGTCACACTACCACAGGCTCGGGTTGGATATCGGCAAAACTTCCTTCTCTGAAAGAGTGGTGAAGCATTGGAACAGACTGCCCACGGAAGGGGGTGGAGTCACCATCCCTAGAAGTGTCCAAAAAATGAGTAGATGTGGTACTTTGTGGTAAGGTTTAGTGGGCATGGTGATATTCGCTTGAAGATTGGACTTGAGGATTTTGGAGGTCTTTTCCAACATTAATGATCCTGTGGTTCTGTGGTTCAGTCATTGACCTGGCAGTGCTGGGTTATCTGAAAGGTCTTTTCCAGCCTAAACCATTTGATGATTCTGCGTCCCCTTAGTGGATAAAAACACAGGCAAAACTTGAACCTTGCAGGGAAAGAAAGGGTTGAGGCACTTTATCACTCAAAGGATATCTGTAAAGCTCTGCTTGAGCTGGTGGAGGTGCCCTGAGGATCTGGCCCTGAGCCATTTCAGCGCTGCCTGCACTTGGAAAAGTGCTCTGTGCCCAGATGTGATCCCTGCAGCTGGGCTGGAGCACGAACATCCGAGGCGGTGCAGCAGCGGCAGCGTGGGCATGTGAGCAGTCACACCCAGGCTGTGTGCAATGATGGATACGTGACCAAATCCAGGGGCTGGCTGTTTGTTCAGCCAGCAAGGCTCACGGATCTTCTCCTGAGCACATTGGCTTTTCAAAGCTGCTCCGCGTTATGCAGATGTAAGAAGAGATGTGTCTCCATGAGCACCAAGTGAGGCAAACGCATCTGTGAGAGGCGGATTTAAGTGAGCTGCAGAAACCTGTGGGTATAAACTACCCAATTGCCTGGATAAAACTGGGAATCCTGACATGTGAGTATGCGCAGGAACCCAGGCAGCACTCCCTGGTCCTTTGTGGATGTGCTCTATGGTCTGCACGAGTGCACAACCTCCCTCCTTCCCTTCACACCACCATGCTCCACGTGGGAAAACCCTCAAAAAGGGCTCCAGGCAAAGCCAGCCAAATGTACCTTTACAAATCCCAGCCTGGGATCTCAGGTCTGAAGAAGCAAGGAGCAAAGCAGGAGAGAGAGAACTCAGCTRGAGAGGAGAGGATGAGGGCTCATGGTAAGGAAACATTCAGGTGGTCTGAGGAGCCGTGTCCCCCCCAGGATGCTCAACAGCAAATGGACATGAGGGTCTCTTCCGGTGGCTGTGGATTTGGGGACATGGTGAAGTGTGTCCCTCACACCTTGAGAGGGGAAATAACTCTGTCCTTGCTCCCAAGGAGTCTCTGTCTCCCCATGGCTCCATTTCCCAGCAAGGTCAGTGATGCTCACGGATATATTGCACATAGGATGAGTCCAGCAGCCTCAAGCATGAGGTAGAACACCTTGATTCTCAGCCTTCTGCTTCAAACAAACTTTTGGGCAAGAGTGGGCATCATAATTAACCCATTGATTCCTCCTGCTCTTCCCAAGTGTTCAAACTTTTGTGAGCTTTAACACTTTTTTTTCTCACTGATTTTTTTTTCTGCTGCTTGAAGGGCTGTCACCATTCCTGGAGAAAACCCATTGCTTTTCCACTCCTGTTTTGGCATTTGGTTGCAAAACCTGATAAAATGTGCAATTTTCCCCTGGTCCACTCCAAAGGCTCTCAAGAGCAAAGTCTTCAACCAATTTAAATTTGTGATACCCTGTGGAAGGCGATAGAGATTTAATGGAGCTACTTCGTGTTAAAGCATCTGGCCCCAAACTCTCCAGGGAAGCAGAGTATGATGTACCAGATCAAAGGGCCAGCTTGATGTGTGCTGCAAACAGGGAATGGGCAAATCCGTTAAGATGGAAAATGATTTTGCCACCTGCTTCCTCACCTTGAGCAGGGCCTGAAACAAGGTCCTGGCAGRGTTCCTAAATGGAGTTGTATTACAATAATTAACAGGTATATTATTACGACTAGTAGTAGTTCTTGCTTGTTCTTCATGCTTGTTCTTCACTTCTTTAATTCTTTGCTGCTGAAAGGAAGAAGCAGCAGACTATTATGAGATGAGAGTGCCTGATGTCATGTTTTATGTGTATTTGACAGCTAGAAATATGGAAAACCCATAAAGGAAGCTTGTCTGGATATAGTGAAATTTCCAGGGTAATTTTTTCCTGATCTGGATACGATGGTGAAAACTCAGCTCAGATCTAGGATGTTTTTCCAACAAGATCCTTGGTCTTATTTCTTATCTCAGCTACCAAGTTGTCTCTGTCTGCTGTATCACTGGTGTGGGATCACTGCACAACTCCAGAACTGGAAGATGTTTTTATCATTGTGTTAATCCCACACAATAACAGCAGGCACCAGCTGGGACACGAGGAGCAGTGCTGCTTTGTGGCCTGGAATTTTCCAATTCAGAAACAGGTACTAGTGGATAACTGAGTGTTTCCTTTGGGTCCATGTTGAAAGATGAAAGAACAGTGTCCAACCCTGCAGGTGAGCAGCAAAATTTAGGCATGGGTTAAAATGGCAAGCTGAATTTTAAAAGACCAAAAGTAAAATGGAGAATTTATCCTGGAGTATTTAAGGTGACTCATGGACACTGTGAGCAGCAGGTCTGGAGTAAGACATCCCATCTTGATGTCACCAAGTTTTCTGCTATTTTGTGGTCCAAATTYCCTACTCAGCACCAGGCTTGACCATCTGAAACACAGCCCATCTCCTCCACCAGGTCAGCAGAGCAGTTTATAGTGGCCCTGGGAGGGATTTTGTTCTCATCAAGTTTCTTCTTCCCCCTTTTTTTCATCCTGTTGTGGGAGCGGTTGCCAGGTCTCCACTCTTATTCYGTAACTGGAAGCCCTGAGCAGGAGTAGCCTGAGGAAGAGCCAGTTTATTTCATTTACTGATGCTCTGAGCCCTGTCCAGCTGCTCTCCTTGTCCTGGTGGGCAGCACAGACAGAACTGCTGCTGTCTCCGTGTGGCCTCTGTCAGGGTGATCAGCACACGGRGAATCCATCCAGGAGCAGTCAGGACAGACTCCCTGACTCTGTGCTGGGGAAAACACAGCCCTGCAGAGGGATGTGTGCACAGACCTGCACTGGGGGGTGTGGGCATTTGTGTTGGTGCTGATATATAAAAGTACACACTCATCTCCCTGCTCCTCAAAAGTCTACACTCCAAGGTTATCTATGGAAAAAGTGTGTAAAACTGCCCCACAGGACTGAAAAGGAATATGTTTTATTGGTCTGACAAGCTCTGTGTTGGTGACAACAGGACAGGTACCAGAAATGGCAGAACCAACTCCTGTGCAGGGTTTAATGCCACCAGCTGAGACTGTGGCAGAGCACAAGGCATTCTTTCCAAAAACACAGGGAAGCTGCCTTTTCATTAGCTTTGGGGGGTGGAGTTCTGAGTCTGCTGCCACTGGTCAGAAGATTGATCCTGGTTGGCTTCCACCCAGTGAAAACCTTTTATTGTATCTGTGCTATTACCAGAAACAAAATCAGTAAAAAGCATTTTAGAATGTTTTTTTTTTTTTTCCTGATCTGAGCATCTTGGGGTTTAATTCTTAAGTCCTGTATGATCCCAGTGTGACCCTTAGCATGGTTAAGTCAGCTTTACAAAAGATTGCATGTGGTAAAGAAAATAATGTCTTTAGTGGTTCACAGGAGGGCTTGCCGAATCGAAAAACATTTGGACCATTTATTTCCCTGTTTATTTAACTTGCATGTGTATTTTTGAAAACTCCAACCACGTCTGTGAGTCTTAATCCATCTCCCTAATGTGGAAAATGAGTCTGAAGGGCAAAWAAGGCACGGTGTGGTCCAGGCTCAACTACAATGTGAAGTTTGCCAGCTGGGATCAAAGTGGCACAAACGCCCCTCCTGTGGGGTACCTGAGGCTTTTTCAAACTTCTAGCCCCTAATAATTTGTCAAAATGGATGGACAATACCAGCAGAGCAGGTTTTCTTCCTAATTTTGGGTTTTTTTTTTTCCCCTTACCCTTCAGAAATGCTGTCAGAATTAGCTTCGTTGCTGCTGTTTCAGGACATCTGCATCCAATTCCAGCAGGATTCAGAATGATTGGAAAACACTGAAATGAAGAGTGAAATGTTATTTTAATGAAAAAGAAGACTCTTGGGTAGGAGTTAGAGACTTATTTTATTTATTTTCTTTCATTAATCTGAAYCAAGATTCTTCCAGCCTTAGATCTCAACCAACATCTTTATCCTTACCAGGAAACCTGTCCCAGTAAATCCCCTCTTTAGCAATGCTTCTTACCTAAACTCTGTCTGAAGTGGAGGAAAAGCAACTGCATCTGTTTGGGCTTCTTTTTTCCCAGTACTTTTTCATTCTGTTCTTTTTGTTTACACAGGCTAATGACAAATTAAAGGGCTAAACCAAAGGCCTTGCTGGAACAGCTGTAAACTCCAAGCAGGAAGTCATTCAAAGCCTCCAAAAGCTGGCTGTGCCATGCTGGAGGAGTTAATGATGGAGAACCGAACCCTCAGCTGGAGCAAACTGGCAGAGTTTGGTCGAAACAYCCGAGTTTCACTGATTTACAGCAGCTCAGAACGTGGCCTGAAGTGTCTCACTATTCTCTTTGTTTGCATTTTAAAGTGATCTCTGCTGGTTTCCTAATGGCTTTGTCTCCTGTTGATGGATTCGCGGGATGCCAGGAGCCAAGCGGGTCTCCAGCAAGCGCAGATGGCAGAGCACGGAAAAGCAGTCGCTCAGTTCCCTGGGAAAAGCTTTTTCTAAGGATTTCGGAATAGCAGCGAGGCTATTCCTGTCCCTGCAAAGGTTTCTGTGGGCTGACAGCTGGTGCTGCCAGGAGATCGAGGATCTGAGGTTCCTCCGTGCTCTTCGAAACATGAGGCAGTTTAATTTTGGCGTGGCTCAGAGATAAACCTGTGTTACAGGGGATATTTAGATTGCCCTTCTGACACTACTGAGAGTCAAGTGCTGGAAAAAATATCCCAGGAAATGGTGGAATCATCAGAGTTTGAAGGCCAAACTGGAGAACACCCTTTGGGTCAAGCCTCCCTTGGACAAGAGGGATTGACTGGAAACACCAGTTGTGTTCCTTTGTGACATTACAAATCCTAAAACCAAAATTAACCCAGCTCAAAAGATTGCTAAATCTACCAAGGGAAAGAGGGAATAAGCAATGAGCTATCAATTTGATTTTGGGCAGAGCTTTATCAATCAGCCAAACCAAGAGTCTTTGTCGTGCTGACCACGTCACCCAACGTTTCCAGCAGCATCTGGATCTCCAGCCTGCGAGGGAAAAATTGTCAGCAGTGGCAAAGAATGTTTTCTCAACACTTGTTATAAAGGGGTTTTAGAGGAGGACACATGAGCATTCAGCTCTGGTTTTGCCTGAAAATGAAAGACTTAAAAATTGGAGGAAACAACCTTGTTGCAATTAAGCCCAGGCAAAATTGCCCACAGTTATTTGCAGCTACTGAACTGGAGGCCACTCTCTGAAAGCCAGGCTATCAGAGGGAGCAGCTACTTCCAATTATATCCTACTGGAGGGGACTCCTAAGCTGCCAAGATTCATGGAGGAAAGCCATTCAGAAAAAAAAAAAAAAATCATGACAAACTTCTCCCCCTGGAAAGAAAAACCAAACCAAAAAATTGCTTTATGAAAGTCTAAATGTTTCTTGGAGATGTGCCAAGTGCACAAATATTTCCATAAGGGAGATTTATGCGATCCAAAGAGAAATTTCAAAAAGCAGGAGAGGAAGAGAGACAAAYAAACAAACAAACAAAGTGACAGAGGCTGATTTAGAAAGSGGGTGACGAGGGAATAGACCTGGGGTGTAGAGAACAAGGCTGAACCTCCAGAGCCTGGAGAAGGAGCCTGAAAATKGGGATCTCTCACCTGAAGCAGCTCTGGGCAAGGCTGAAAGGTGTCAGTTTTGCTCCAGAATGGATCAAAAATGTAAATATACTCTGCATATTTCATATTTCCTCCCCAGCCATGAAAAGGGATCTGCCTACTCTGGCTGCAACAACTCAGTCATCTCCTTTAACGTGTGGATAACGAGAGGAACCCAAATATCCTCTCCAGAGGGGAGGTGGACAAAGTGCCTTGCCTTTGGTATTTAAAATCTGTCAAATCAGGAGAGTGACTAGTCAGGGTGTGGCACCTGGATGCAGAGAAAAGTGAATACTCCAACAAAAACCCCAAAAATTTTCAATTCTGATGTTTTTCTTTCTTGGGTAATTTGTGGAGGGCAGGAAGACAAAATTCCTGGAGTTTTGTGTTGTGAAGTATGACTGGAATTTGCTGTTTCTAGTCCGATTTGGTTCAAAGAGCTTTGATTTCAAAAACGGGATGTCTGCACAGATATATTGTACAAGGTGGTAGCAAGAAGGGCAGGAAGCAAGAAGTCAACAGGGAAATAAACCAGAAGTCTTTGCAACAGATTGTTTCGTACAACTTGTTCTGAGTTCTTCCCCCGAATTATTGGTTCACACTGCCCTTAACATTTAGATTTTCATCTGTTTGCTTCTTTTTGTGAGAGGAAAACTATGTTAGGCATCTCATAAACGCTTACATGGAGATGTTTCCCATCTGCTTGCAGATGCACCATGCCTGCTTTCTGCAGGGACCTGGCAGTTCTCAGCGCTTAAATGAAACCGAACCCACTCCATTTGCCGGATGGGCACAATCCAAGGAGCAAAAATGAACATTTCTCAGTGCTGATGATTCTGTTACAGCGCACTGAGCTCTGAAAATCTCTCCAAACATCCTCTGCAGGTTGCTTTCTCGAGGAAGGACCCCTTCAATTAAGGCCAAGAATTAAGACAGACAAAGCCATTCAAGACGCACACACGCATGTCTGCTTTGTGCGTAAACAGAATTATTATTTCCTTTTTTTTGGCCACCTTCCAGCTAACTCTCTTCCTTCGCTGTGTGTTATATCCATCTCTTTCTGGTCATGCAGCACCATGGAACTTCTCCATGCCTCGTTCATCGTGGGCTGCCTCCACCCCGGGCTGGTTTYGCTCCCGCAGTGGGTGGGCAGCCCCCGTTCGCCACGTCCCCTGTGACTCTGCTCTTCGCTGGGCAGGGTTAGTCACTGCTTTTGGCACGCTCTGAAACGCTCAGATGTGGAGGGCTCTGCTCTACCCTCTTCTCTACAGGCAGCCCAGCCAAAATCCAGCAGCGCCATCCAAACCCTCCGAACCTTCCCAGTTCCCTGCTCGCGCGGATCTCATCTGTCTCCTTCTCTTTCGATTCGCCTGCCTGGGAGAGGCTTGTGCGTTTTTGCAGACAGCGTGGGGGCGGAGGGCGGGGGCGGCAGCGAAGATGAAGAACTCGGTGATATACTGAGTATATAGAACAGTGGATAATGTACCGAGTGATGCAACAGCGAGGGAACTAAGTGGATGCTGCTGCCTTGTGATTTACTGCTTGCAAATGGCTCCTCTTCTTCTGAAATACTGTTAATTTAATAGACAAACATCCCAGGATAAAGGCTCGCCAGAGACGCGGCTGATGGGATAAACATCGAGAGATTAAAGACCTGTGGGCAAASTGTATAATTCTGTTATTAAAATCCCAAAGTGCTCCCTCAAAATTAGACCCTAGTAAAGGAAGAGGAGTGGAAAAACCTATGCTTAAAAGGGGGAGTTATTGTGTTGAGCACTTCAGAATCATTTGCTAAGCAAAGTTAAAAGGAATAATAGCACCGAGCTCTGTCTGCTGCTTTTTTTCCTCCTGCTGTCCCTAACTATCAAAGTGGCATCAAAGAAACCTACTTATTAGCCATGTGCTGAGAACATTTTCCAAAGGCAGCCAGAAAGCCATCAGTGACAGCATTTCTGTGACCTCCTAATTGTGCCTCACACGATGTGTGGCTGCTGTTAGGCCCAGGAGGCAGCTGCRTGTGCAAAGTGAGTCCCATGTCATTATTCTCTGGCTCAGGGGCGAGCCTGGCGTGTGAACGATGCTCCTTAGGGCTCGTTTGTGCAGTGTCTGSTGATTTCAGCCAGGATCAGGCACACAGCACGCTCGCTGCTGCCCAGCTCTGGCACTGGCTGTGCCACTCTGTGCTGTGCTTGGAGGCCACACGAAAGGGTTTATCACCAGCAAAGTGGACAGCCAGTGGAAGCTGAGTTATAGGGAGCCCAATYCTCTGGATAAGGCCAATCTGAACAAGTCCAGCCCTTAATTTGTTGTACATCATCGATGGGTTTCACCAGATTCCCTAAACAACAGCCCAAGGGGGTTGGCTTGGGCTTCCTTGGCATTGACGATGTGCAGGTCATGGAGAGAGCTGTTTGGGTTTTCCTGGATGAGACAAGGTGCTGATCCGAGAGACGGGAAATGCTCGAGTAACTGGAATGACATCCAGGAGGGGTTGGATTGCAAAGCAAGAGAGGTCTTGGCACATCACCCAGAGAGACACTGCTGCTGTTGGTAACCAAGGCACAGAGCCTGGGGGGAACATTGGGCAGCCAAAACCAAAGGCGAGGAGAACCACAGCAGCTGGCTCTGCTTCCTGCTGGGAGCTGGRGGGCTCTGACTGCTGCCCCTGCAGGAGCAGCACTGGGGGTGTCAGTCATCAATGGAGATTTAATTGATGATTGTTCTGGTCAGTAGAACAGRGTACAGGAGAGGGTTTTTGACAGGAGGTTTCTCTGGATGCAGCTACTGATTGGCTGGGCCTTTCACTCCAAAGGAATTGTCAGTGCTCTGGTCAAAATTTGGAAGTTCTCTTTCAGTACACATTCCGGTTTTTGAACTTTTTTCCCCCCAAATCCAACATTTTCCCACAACCTATGATGGAAAAACTCTGAAGAAAATAATGTTTTATGAATCTAAAGCAGTTTTTCCCATAACATGAGCACTTGTTTGTTTGTTTTTSTTGTTTGGGGCTTTTTATGTATGAGAAGTATAACGTGCATTAAGGGGAAGAAAATYCTGTAAGACTGAAAAAACATCAAATATCCTATTATCGCAAACTAAACAGCTGCCTTCAATTGAAATTTTGCTTAAATCAGTGTTTGTTCCTGTAGCACATTTTGATTTTGACAAATGGATGTTTTCCAGTGGGAGAACATCCCATCAAGATGCCAGCTACTTCTGTGCTCCATGGAAATGAAGCCTGCTTTCCATGAATATGTATCCTGTGTTTGAATCCCTGGGTGGGTAGTTAATTAGGAACTCCAACAGAATCAGCTTCTTCATGAAACTTGTGAGAACTCAATATTTTTGAGGCTGTTAATCTCTCTATCACATTTGATTAAAAGTAGTCAGACAGCATAAAAGTTTTTGGGTAGGACTGTGCAGCAGAGTAGATGGATAAAGGAATTCTCATTCCTTCTTATGTCCGAACACAGAGCACGATTTTTTCTGAAATCAGGCCAACAGTGCACCTTTCAAAGGTTAATTCTGGCTTTCACTCCACTCAGGAGGAGTTTCATGGAAGGATATTGTGCAAGGAWGTTGTACAAGACACAGACAGAGCAGGAATCCCTCCAGACACATCTTCTGGAGCTGCATCAGGAGAGAGTGGAAGAGAACGCCTGGATTAACAATCGCCAGTGAGAGATCACTCCGAAACCAACCGCTCATGACAAAATGCACTTTACTCTGTATTAGTCACATACCACTGATAGCAATATTGGAGTCCATAAACATGCTTTTAATAGTCAAATATTCTTTAATGTATGCCGAATCTCGCAGTAAGTGGAAATTAAATGGACAATTTAGTGTATCATCTCCACACAGAGGCTCGGGAGCGTTTCTCCAGCAGACAAACGCTGACAGCAAAGCTGTTGTTCGACACAAAACCACAGCTGCCAGATGTTAAAGGTCTTGGCCTTTGAATGTTTTGTCCCAAAGAAAAGGGTTGATATTTGCTGCTGTACTGGCATGTATTCTGTAGTGAGAAAAAAGGAATTCCAAATCTATTCTGAAGTAAGGAAGGGCTGGTGGGTACAGGAGAGGACCTAAAAGGCCTAAAGATCCCTGTTTTCAGGCCTGGTTTGGGTCAATAGAATGGTTCATCTGGTCTTTTTTTCCCCATGCTTGTCTTTTGTGCAACACCAACCGAATGACACCAGCAGACTGGTCAGGTACCAGCCCCGACATTGAAACCAACTTCCAGCAAGGAGAAAACCAATTTATTTAACTCTCCTTGGCATGATTCTGTCCATCAGCAGTGGTATGACCCCCCCCTCACCTCAGGAGAGAAGGTTTCCTTGTGTTTGCTCCTCGTAACTTGTACCAGTCCTGCGAAGCGACACAGTAATAAAAAGTATTAAATTAATTTGGCATGCGAGACAGAGAGCACCTGTTAACTCCCTGGTACCACACTGCGTTTGCAGAGGAGGCTGTTAAGAAAACAAATTTCTTTTTTGATTTGTAGACTGAACAAATTTAAACTGGAGTCCTTGAACACAGTCACTGAACCTCATTGTGCTTTTCTTTTTGTTTAAAGACCAAGAAAAGAGACACTCTTCTCAAGAAAATGTTTTAAATACCATGAACTCTCTGCAATTCTGTAGTTCTTTCAGGGTCCAGCACACTGCAAAAATGCTGTTAAATTCACATAGTCACACAGTGTTGTAGGTACAGGTCTCAGAATACCTGTTCACATTGAAGTAAATCAGGGGAAAAAATTCCAGGTGGGAAAGGAAATGAAAAACAGACGCAGGCAACAGTGCCAAGAATGTCCTTGGACAGACTGCATTCACATCAGGATTCCTTCTCCTGGAGTGCTTAGGATGGACATTTAAAACTAAACCAAATTAAGGACCTTTGGCAGGTGTCCCATATTAATGGAATTTCAGTTCCCAGTACCTTCCTTTTCTGTCTGTGATGTGATCTCAATGTATGACCAAATCTACAGCTTCCAGTGGGAAAAAATCCGCACGAGAATTCCTGCAGACACAGTGAGCAAGGCATTCTCCTCTGGGGAGGATATTTACAACCCCAAATCAAAATAACTGACTTGCACCATAAAACTCCCCAACTCAAGCTTCACCTTCAACCCTGCAAATGTTAAAGGTGGCACATGATGCATTTCCCACTCTCTGACTTTCAGAAAATCCATTTAAGATTCTTTGAATAAATGTCCAAAGAGAGGGCACAGGAGCAGCTCTTAACTCCTTGTGCCCTGTGGTGGCACCTGCACAGGAGACAGCCTTACCCCAGGTCTTATCACAAGCAGATGATTAGATCCTTCTGATAACCTGCTCTGGAATAAGCTCACAAGAGTCTTCCCACTGTTTGCTCAGACTCTTATACACAAATCCKCGGTTTATCCATAAAATCACAATGATGCGCTGGAGTAAAAAAAAAAAAAAATTGAATTTTTGTGCCGCCCGTCTTAATATTTCAGTTTGTCCCTTTGCACAGACTTGCCTCCACGCAGAGGAGCCATAAATCTGGCCTGTCACTTTTATGATTATTAGTGGTTAGACCTGATGAATATTGATATGTGGCAAGCGCTCTTTCGACATTAAATACATTTGCCAATTTTCCTCCTCCAAACTCCACCCGTTAATGCTTCATCCAATATGAATCAATATTGGTTTAATAATTAACATGTTTAAACATTTTTTAATGTATATTTCATGATGAGAAGATCTATGTTTATTTTATGATGATAAAATATTTAGAGCCCAGGGAATTTTACTGTGCTGTCATCGCGGCGTTTGTCGAGCCCTTCTCGCTCTGCCTGAGGGGGCATCTCTGTCTCCTCTCAGCACAGCCCAGGCTGAAATGGTTCCAGCTCCTTCTGCAGGAGGGCTGTTTATGGGGTCTGAAGGTATCTGAAATATGTTGTAGGGCTGGGAGGGAAGGGCWGCAGCACCATGGCTGCAGAGGGCCAGTGCCCACTGCCAGCTCCGAACAGCCATGGAGGTGGACAGGGATCTGACCCGGAGAGACTGGGAACAGCTTCAGCTTCAAAAGCAGTCCAGACTCTTGGAGAACATGCACAAAAGTGAGGAAGGAAAGAGAGAGGCTCAGCCTGGCACTGGGAAGGCTTTAAAGAGCCCACGGTGCTTGCTGCATGAGTGGGAGCTCGCTCTTCTTGAAGGCAGCGAATTTGACTTCCCAGGGCTGTTTCTGTCCTGGGAAAAGCAGTGTTAAAACAAGTTCCCTGGAGTGGGAAGGTTTGGTGGGAGTTAAACSTCCCTACAGAAGTGAAGGGGTTATTCTTCTGTAGCATGCGGAGAATCTTGGCAGCCTGACAGGGAAGAAAAACTCCTGTAGGGTGGAAAAGGCTTAAGAAACTGAAATTTGGTGGTTTTGTTTGGCCTGAGAGGTGTCTGGCTCGTCACATCCTACAAGACCTCACCATCACCTCACTTTGCAGAGGACAAAGAGCCCAGGCTGCAGATCCATGCCAATGGCATTCAGGGCATGCTCTGCCTTTGCACTGGCTCTTACAGGAGGGTGAATTCTGCCCCAGCTGCCCAGGATCCCCAGGGAATCAGAGATAATGAACAAACTGGCTGGGAATTCACTGGAATCCAGGTGGAGATTTCCTGCGAGACCGTGATTAATGTGATAAGGATGATTATGTTTATTTCCATGGGTTTGTTCAGAATTATTCAACTGGTCACAGTCCAGTGGGTCCTGATGTTCCACTTCTGGGCAGCAGAACRAACACCTTGTAGTGCATCCGATCTGATCAGGTCCAGTCCTCTCACAGATGGGCTGGAGGGCTGCTGCAAGCAGGATTGCAGGAAAACACTTTCCTTGCAAGATTTGCTGTGGAATGTGTTTATTCCAGAAATGGATTYWAAAAAAGGAAAAAAAAAAAAAAAAAAAGAACGTATCAAAGTTACAATGTCTCCTGGGAAGAGATTTCCCTGTCAAGGTGTGTTTGCTTGATAGCACATCCAGAAGGTGGAAATGTAATGTGGTTTCACACTTTACTTTTTGAACCTATGTAAACTTCAGGCATTCACAAAAAAAGCACAGTTTTACAGCTTAACTATGCATTTTGTGAAGCTGTTAGATACTTCATGGAAGAAAAAAATCCATCAAGGGCATTAAACTGGAAGATAACACCTCTGCCTCCGGCAGTCCCTGAGCTGCTCATTGCTGGAGGCTGAGAAAGACTGGGAGATAGAAATAGTGCCACGTGCTTGCCCTGTTTGCACAGCCTTTCCTAGTGCCAATTTCTGGCCACTATTGAACCGATAACTCTGGGTTAGATGGACTTTTCCTTTCATCTGACGAAACTTCTTTTATTCTTATGGAATGAAACATGAAACAGAGTTGGGGTAAGGCCAGTTGGGCAGCTGCTCCCTAAAATTACCCTGTTGTTTGACTTGAGCTTAAAAACCTTTCTGAAAAGAGGGAGGAGATGAACGCTTGCACATCCTGTTTGACATTGGGGAGCTTCCTGCGAGATTTACACAATAAATAAGTTTAAAAGATTAAAAAAGAAAAAAATTAAAATACCACCCCACATCCCTAASAGTTTTCAAACGTTTTTATTTAACTTCATTGTGATTATTTTCCACAGCTCTGGTTAGGAGTAGCAATTATATTAATCCTTCTCCTCCAGGTTGTTAATCCTAGTAAAGCAACCTGTTGCTTGGAAGATTGTACGTTGTTAAGGATCTCCCYGAGAACATTTATTCACGCTTGGGGAGCGCGTTCCTGATGCACACACGCACTGATCATTTCGGCTGGGACTCACCCCTAGGAAGGGSAGGCCGTGCTCAAAGCCAAGGTATCACTTAATTCACACTTAAACCCTTCAAATCGGAGGATAAAATGAAATCCAATGGAAAACGCCACTGGTGCGGCTTGGAGACCTCAGCAGAGAAATCAGTGGGGCTTTGGGTGAGAAAACGAAGATCACTGAAATTAAAATCCCTTCCTCTGGATCTGACGGATCTGAGCCGGCGTGAGAGGGGCGAGACAGAAGATGCTCTCGTAGCTATATGAGCCTGGATATTTATGCTGCAGACCCGAGTGCACGGCGTAAATCGGATGAGACAAGTAAATTGCACCCAACGAGCGGTGAAAGCAGGCAGCAGCATCCATGTGGAATCTCAATTTACACCGCAGCTGGGGTCCGGGGGAGCTGCTCCGGCAGAGCAGGGCTCTGAACCACAGTCTTGCTTTTCCTTCCCTCTTTTCTCTCCCGGTTATAGTGGACGTGCTCCAGTGGGACTGGCGACACTGCGAGCCGGCCACCCAGTGCCTGCAAACGCGTGCCCCACATCTGAGCACGGGGTTCCGCACGCTGCTGGTAGCCCAGGAAAGGTTTCTGTGCTCTGACACGGACTGCTGTCGTTTCCATGCTAATACCCTGCTGTCCAGCAGCCAGCAACCTTTGTCCTTGTGAAACGCTCCCGTGGCTTTGTCACAGCAGAGCGGCTCGGGCYGAGCCAAGCGGAGTCACTGCCCAGTGCAAGTGGTGATCTGTTCCCTGGCTTCTCCTCTTTAACCTTTTGGCAAAAACAGTCGAAGTTTGGCTGCTCAGAGTCTGTCTAAAACTCTTCATACGTGGCTGTGTCCCTGCCCCTCGCAGAGCTTTCCACCACTCACATCCCAGGAGATGTGTGCTCTGCTGCTCTGTACACGATGGCCGAGGGGTTCTGTGGGGATGGAGCCAGGAACGGGTGCATGGGGATGAGGCAGACACTGTGGGATGGTCCACCTGCGCACTAGGGCTGGGATTTGAGCAGCCTGGTCTAGATGAAGGTGTCCCTGCCCATGGCAGGGGGGTTGGAATGAGGTGATCTTTAGGGTCCCTTCCAACCCAAGCCATTATGTGATCCTGTGGTTCTGTGATTTGTCTCCTGTTCCTTTCAGCAGCTCCAGCACAGCTCTCCTCAGCCCAGTCAGCTGCCTGGACTCCCCTTGGCGTCAGGAAAGAGAAACAAGCAATTCCACAGCCCAATTCGTCTGACTTGTTTCAGACGTCTGCCTCGGAGAGAGATGAATTGGGCCCTGCCAGTGACAGGTTCTGTGCTTTGATCACAAGGGGAGGCTCTCCAGCCTGCAGGGACAGACCTGTGAGCTCCACATACCTGTGCAGAGCCAGATCAGCCCCAGAGCACATGCCCTGAACTGCCCAGGCACCCTGCACTTGGGGCTGTGGGGCAGCACCCACAGTTGTGCTCTCTCTGAATCTCCTGTGCCCTGAGAAGTGTGAGGTCCCAGCTCGCAGTGCCTCATTTCTCTTGATCACGGTGCTTTGCTGTGACAGATATTCCGACCTGTCCCTGTATAAATCTCTTCTGAAAAGCTGTCAGGCCCCGTAAGAAAGAAAGATGGAGCTCTTTCTTGCAAAGTGCTGACAGGGTGTTGCCTGTACAACAACAGGGGTCTCTGCATGAACCAGCCACTTCTCTTTCCCCCCCTTGTCCGCTTCCTCAGCCTCTCCTGYCCCCAGCTGAAGCTCAAGAAGGCTTTGTGTTTTGGTCTTTTTTTTAAGTCCATCAATAAAATGCAATTTTTTTTTCTTCTTATCATATTTAAACTGGTGTTTGATTCAATTCTGTTGCTTGCAGGTGTTTGTTTGTTTTCTCCAATTCCCTGACTACAAAGATATTGTTGCTCATGGACATATTTCCAGGGGAATTTTTATTCAGTGACAGGAGCTGTCTTCCTCTGGAAAGTATTGGTGTAGATATTGAGACTCAACTGTCCTTGGATCAGGAGGCATTTTAGACCAGTTCTCTACACCCTGCTCTTCATAAGTGTCTCCAGCAAGCTGCACCCTCAGATTCTGCTGTAGCTCTTCCCAGAATGTCATCACCCACTGGTYCCAGGCTCCTCAATGCTGATCCAGCTCACTGACCCCTGTACCAGAGCTGGCTGGCATCTGACAACACACTCCTAAAAAAGAAGCAAGAGAAGCCTAAGAACAGAGAAAATATTTTCCAAAAAATTCTTCTCTGTGAGGGTGGTGAGGCCCTGGCACAGGTTGCCCAGAGAAGCTGTGGCTGCCCCATCCCTGCAAGTGTCCAAGGCCAGGATGGACAGGACTTGGAGCAGCCTGGGATAGTGGAAGGTGTCCCTGCCCGTGGCAGGGGGTGGGATGGGATGGGCTTTGTGATCCCTTCCAACCCAAACCATTCTGYGTTTCTATGATTCTAYGAAATATGTGAACATCAACCACACACACAGAGCATGGGGACTCACAGGAGTGGGGGGAGTCATGTATAGAATCCCAGAATTACAGAATCCCAGAACTGCAGAATCATAGAATCAAGTACTTTCTAGTATACACACCTACATACAAACACAGGGAGAGACACTACATGAGCAACCAGACTCTAATTATTTGCTGCCAAGTGGTCCTGTAGAGATCCACAGCACCCACACACCCGCAGCCTCAGCCCCGTGCCCACACGTGCACGCTCAGGCTCCTTCCGCTGGAGTTCTGTGCCGTGCAGTCTCCAGGAGTGAACGTACCTCCTCTGCCTCCCGGATCTATCGCATTCCAGGGCTTTATCCAGACCACTTCAATGAGGTTTCAAAGGTTTCCGTGCGTGTTTCAATCAGTTCAGGCATGTCAGACAAGTAAGTGCTGTGGAGGTACCTGCAAATCACACCATCTGGCTGCCTCAGTGAGCCAGACGAGAGGCAGACTGCGGGGAAAGGGAGAATCCAGACCCGAAAGGAACGAGGGGAACATAAACCCAACCATTTGCAGAGGAGGAACGCTTAAAAATCACGCCAAATAATCTTGCAGTAAAGGTTTACCCATTTTATTAAGCGAATCTGATAAGTGTGAAAGAATTTTCTCTGGAGTGAAGTCGGTTCACTGGAAGATTGTTCCCAGCTTTGAGTAATGCCAGGGAATGTCTTATATGGCAGAATCTGCAGATTCTCAGGTCTGGGCCTCTGGAGGTGAGAAATGCTTCGTAATGGGATGAGAGTGGGTTCAGTACCACCGATATAAATAGATAACTCCAGGGGTAGATAACAGGCAACTGAGCCTTTTTCCCCCAGACTCATTTAAAAAGAGTATAGGTAAATTTTCATGCATGAGCCTGCATGAAACAATGACATTTCCAGCTAAAGAACGAGCTGGACAGGCTTTTTGTCTTGTGTACAGCAGTTCTAGCTCTCATTAAAAACAAAACCCCTCACACCACCTTTGCAAGGTGGCTTTAAATCAGAACTGGAGGATTATTATGGGGGGAAGGGGTATTTTTAGGGAAAATAAATTATTTTCAAAGTAGACCTTTACTTTCRGAAAGTTATAAAAGAGTGGGGAAAAGTATTTTTCTGGTAGAAAAAGAAAGAAAACCAGTTAAGCAGGCTTGGACTGGGTTCTCAGAYCGGGGTGGATGGATAACCCTCTGACTGGGAGCAGGGATCAGGGTTAGGATCAGCCATCCAGGCTGAGGGACGGGAAGAGCCAGTGCCACCATGATGCCAATTGTACCTAATCAGGAGGTAAATCAAAGATGCTCCTCAGCTGCCAGGCTGATCCGACCATTTCCCTCAGCAGAAAGCTCCTAGTGGGAAAAGCAAGGAAGGGGAATAACAGAGTTTGTTTGTTTGTTGAAAGGCAAGCACGTTTCTGTTGACTCAGCCTCCATTAAATGCCTCTCATTATTGCCCAGCGTGAGCTGCTGGCACCAGCCTCACGCTGTCCCCCCAAAGCCATCTGGAAAGGGAAGAGATGGGAAGCAGGRCAGGAGAGCCTGGGCGCCCATCCCTCTTCCCAGACCCCAATCCCGAGSCTGTCCCGATCTGAAGGAGCAGCGCAGCGCTGGGAGGTGCCGGCAGCCCCGTGGCTGAGCCATAAATCTCACTCAGTCAGAGAGGAAGATTTATGCTCGCAGCCTGGGAACGGCGCCTGTGGCACGCACCCGCTCGCGCACTCCGACGYGCACCCGCGTTCCTGCCCCGCACGGCCCAGCAGCTCTGCCAGAACCCGGGCCGAGGGGAAGGTGCCGTCCCAGCAACAGCTGAATTGCTTTCATGACTTTCCAGCAGCGTTTTGAAGACAAATTGGGGGCTTGCGTTTTAAAAGCAGCCCAAATTTGCATTTTGATTGGCTAACGGGCCATGCAAATTCCACGGCAAAGTACTGATCTGTCAAAGGCATCTGACAGTTTTCAACAATTGCTGAAATGGCTTTAAAACAGACCTGGGAGAGCCGGGGAGAGGGGGAAAAAAAAATTAAAAAAACTTCTGCCTGATGAGTGAGTTCTTTCATCTGCTAAAAGCTCTCCAAGCCCACAAGCCTGAGGCTGACTTTAAATGGAGTCAATGGAGAAATATCTTCTAGACASGGGAATGATGAAGCTCTCCAATAGCTGCTCTCCCTGTCGTTCCCTCTGTCCCTCTCTCTCTTACACATATTTACCTTTGCTCTCTTCCTCCCTCCAGAAAATTCCTATCCAGGCTGGTGCTGGGTGCCCTCGCTGCTCGTGGAAATCAGAGATGAGTCTCACATTCAGCATCTCATGGGGTTGAACTTCCGGATGGTCCTGCAGCCACAGGGTCATGGGATCACGTCCAGTTGTGAGYGACATTGATGGTGTAAGGTAATTTATGTGATAACAATGGGATTTCTCAATTTATGGCATCTTTAAATGAGGCACAAGGGATTTTGCCACTAGGTTGCCAATCAGATGCAACTGGATTCAACCAAGAAAGAAGATATTTCCTAAGGACATGTCCTAGGGAGGAATTAACTGCCCTGAAATGGCACTTGGCAGTGAGAGATGAAGTCAGTTGCATTTACAAGAATGATGGATACTGAAATCTGGAGTTTCAAGCTACCAAGGCTCCAAACTGTTTCTGACTCTGGAGATTTAAACATCTCACCCATTCCTTTTCCATGTGAAAGAAGTGAGCTCATCTTTGGGTGCCTTTTTATGGATCAGCCCGCTGACCTCTGCAGAGCCCTTGGGCCGTCTCCATGCAGAGTGACATAATAATGATGGATAAGCATCATTTACCATTTTGGGGAGAGGCAGGGCAGAAAACAAAGTTTCCCAGGCCTGTCCCAAGCCGTGGAGCCTGGCTCTGCACCAACCTGCCCCCTTTCCCAGAGCAGTGAGCCACTTCTCAACCCTACAGCGCATTCCTGTCTCCCTGCCCCACAGCTCAGCCCTCATACCCCAGCACTCCTATCCTTTTGACCTCYCCAGCATTGCACAATCTGCCCACGAGCCTGTTCCACCCCCTGCTTCAGCTCAGCCACCCAGCACCAGCCTCGGGCAAAACTCAGCTGTGAAGAAATGACTTCTCCTTGAGGCTGCAAACCTCTTGAGACAGACATGTAGACTCTACAGCCTCCAAAAGACACCTTAACCTGCTTGGTTTGCTCCTCCTGCTCCTTGTGGGGAGCCGACCTTGGCTTGGAGGTGCCCACCAAGCTGCTCTATCACTCCCCTCCTCAGCAGGGTGGAGAAGGGGAAAAAGAAGATGGAAAAAACTTGTGTGCCAAGGTACAGGCAGTTTAATAAAACCAAAGCAAATGCCACAAGCAGAAGCAAGAAATAAAAGATTTATTCTCTACTTTCCATCAGGAGGAAGCAGGGGTTCAGTACACGTAGCAGGCACTCCAGAAGACAAATGTCATAACAAATGCTCCCCTGCTCCTCCTTTCTCTAAGCTTTTATTGCTGAGCAGACATCATGTAGCATCCATTTGGTCAGCGTGGGTCAGCTGTCCTGGCTGTGCCCCCTCCCAAAATCTTGCCCACCCCCAGCCTGCTGCTGAGGGGGGAGTGTTGGAGAGACTGCCTTGGTGCTCGGCAGAACCAACACACCAGTTTGTCACCGGGTCYGCTGCGGGGAAAATTCACTCCATCTCAGCCAGACCCCACACACTCTTACTGGTTTCGAGTGGGATGCATTCCTTCTGCATGGCTCCTAGCACAAATCCTGCTGGATGCTGCTGTGGGTCATGAAGTGATGTGTAAAGTCATCATAAGGTGGTGGCACGAGGGAAAAAGGTTGGCCCTGAACCAGTGTGGGCTGGGAGGGAGCAGTGGTACCCTTGGATTAGCCATGTGGAGAGGAAATGATGAGGTAATTGTAGGATATCTCTGGGTGTGAATTACAGGCTGGGAGGGCAGCACATGGTGTGATCCCCAACTGCTGCAGGACTTGGGACCTCTGTGGCCCATGGGGATGGTGAATGTTCCCTCCATGCTTGTTCTGGGTGAGATGATCCCAGCAGGAGGTGCAGAGGAGGCAGAGCTGCAGTCGAGGGGCTCCATCCCAGAGCAGATATCCCTGAAGCAGCTGATTCCAGCCCTGCCCTGCCCAAGGATGTGTGGCTTTCCCAGCTTGTGTAAGCCTTGCACGAGCAATGAGTGATGAATCTCTGCACCACTTGGCTTTGCATGCTCTGGGTGAGCACCACCTCAATCATCCACTTCTACACACAGCTCTGCCCCTCTCCTGTTCAACACACAGTCCTGCCTTCYCTCAGTCACTCCTTCCCCTGATGTTCCTCACTCTCTAACCCAGCCATCATTAGTGACTTGGTCATCTATTCAATCCCTAGCTAAGGCCACTGGAGCTGTATCCTTGAGAGAGGAAGGGATTTTTCTCTCTGCTTTCCCCCTTTCCCCAGGCTTCCCTCCAGGAGGATTTCCCTTTGACCTCAGCTAATGAAATGATCCAGATCAGTGACTGGGGAAAGCAGCCTCAGGACAAAGTTCAAACCTTTTCCTTCTCAACAGGCTCTCTGTGACAGTTCCTATTCAGCATTTAGCAGGTATTTATTATTAATTTCTATTAATGTTCTTGGGGCTCRTAGAGGTTTTTCCACTTGGGAACAAACAGGACACCTCAGTGGGTTAAACACGAAGATGAGGAGGAGGTTGGCAGGAGAGGACAATGTGACTCCCATGTGCAACTCAGCAATCAGAACTGCATTGTTCTTTTCTTGTTCTTTCCCACTCTCCCCTTGTGCCTTGTAATGGTCTTTGGTAGCAATTTGTGTCATGGCATCCTGGGCCCCGGGGTTCCACAAATCCATTCATTACAACCCCCAGAAACAAATCCCATCAAATCACCAGCTTACAAACTGCATTTCAGACGTGTTACATGAGCACTGATTGCAAATCTGAAGACATTTCCATTTTGCCTGGGGCCAAGTTTTTTAATTTAAAAAAAAAAAAGTCCCATCAGGGTCTGTGCGAAGGCTCTTTAGATATTCCAACCAGCACAGTTTATTTAAAAATTCAATAAGGCAATTTTCATGGCAGCAAGGAAATAGAAACAGTGCTGGTGTCTGCACACCCAGTGAAGAGGARGAAGCAGCCAGGATTTCATCTCCCAGATCCACTCAAGCCAGACTTTGCTGCTGCCTCATTCTAACAGCCAAAAACTGAGGTACCCTTCCTGCTTGGCAATTAAATTTCCTCCAACAGCAGAACGAAGATTAGGGATTGGTGAGCAGAAATGGCCCTTTTAGAACCATCTGCTGCCCAGGAGTCCCCTTAGCTCACACAGAACAAAGGTGATCAGACCCATTTCTGGACTTCATCATGCTGGTGAGGACACTCAGAGGAAGACAAGGGTTAACTTTGCATAGACACAGCCCTGGGAAGAGGACAGAAGGTAAGTGGGATGTCAAAAGTGGTTGTTCTCTGCTTCCTGTGAACCATAAGGACTCCTTGGGAAGCAGAGACAAAACTGGATTGCTGTTTATAGACCAGAGGTGAAGAAACATCCTTGGCTGCTCTAGACCACATAGCAAAGGCATTTTCTGCTGCCTTATGGCCATTGCTAAGTTGCAATCTGTCCTCAGCCAGGCACAGACAACAGCCAAGACGTGCCCTTGCCTTGGCATGGCAYCAGGACACAGCTAAGGCCAGACCTCGGAGGCTTGGAAGGTTCCCACGGAGAGAAGAGAGCAAAGATCTCTGTCACTCAGCCATTCCCTGGAAAGCTCTGCCCCAAAACTCACCCAGCCCGGGAGCAGAGGCACATGGATGACTTCCCCACCCCAAGCACTGAGGTCCCAGCTCCCTGGCGGAGGAGCTGAAGGGCTTTCCGAGCCTGCCGCTAACGAGACCATTACGGCAAACGCATGAACCTTTCCAGTCAGAAGGATGAGGTGGGGTTTTAATTAAGGTAATTATGCTCAGCAGGAAAGGCCATTTKCAGAGGCATTCCGAGTCTCCAGGAGGGTTTAAAGATGGTAATAGTGAGAGAGCACAGGGAAGCTGCTGCCTGTGTGGGGCACTGGGCTCGGGCTGCAGACACTGCCGGGGTGTTGCTCAGGAAACCTGAGGCTGCACTGAGGAGTCAGGTGATGCTTTGCCGGTGGCAAAGTCAAAGATGGCCATTCTGGAGAGGACAGGGCTCTCTCGGGTCAGGGGAGGGAGTTTTCATAGCGTCAGCGCCTTTTTCCTCTCAAAAGAGGACAAAAACTTTTAAGTTCAGAAATGTGAGGGCAGTAATTTGTGGGGAGTGGCCGATATCTTTGTCAGGTCAGTTGGCATTTTGGGTTTGAAATGGAGCAATTTGGGTTGGTGTTTTTTTTTTTCCCTTTAAACTCTTCTAGTGCAGTGATTTACAATTTCTATATGAAAAGTYATTACAACTTGAAATTGGGAACTTGGCACTTTGACAGAGTCACACTTCTGACAATTCMAAACATGAATTGTAGAAGATGGGTSAGAGTTGACCTGCGCCTGCAAGAAGCTGGGATTTTGACAAACCAATGCTTTCCTGTACAAGCTTCCATGGGAATTTCCTAATCAGCCATCATTGCGTCCACTTTATTCTCTTTTTTCACTTTTTCTGACTAAAAGTCACWTACATCTATCACCCCTTACCAGAGGCCTGTCCTGCTCTTCCTTTGTAGCAGCTCTGGGGAGTGTTGGGGGTCCAGTAAGGACCTCTCGTTGTTTCCTCATCCCCAGTGAAGCAGACAGAGCAGATCAATGTGACTTACACTTCACCCTTTCCCATTTGGTGCTGCCTCTCATTTTGTTCTACTTTTAATATCATCTTTATTGCGAGGCTGTTCTAATGCTGCTGTTTATTTATGGCTATTACTGAGCTGATGCTTTAATTGTCGGATCAGCGCCTCCAGTCCATCAGGCAAAGGAGCAGCTCTTTATAAACATCATTTTTTATTTAGCTCTGCCACGCTCACACACCACACACACATGCACAATTAGGAGCAACAATGGTGCTGTTCCAAATGAACCCTTGTGCAGCTCTTTGTGATTTCACCCCGTCTCAGAAAGGACAGCCTTTGAGTCTGTTTACTGTTCTTTCTGCACTGAGCATTTTGCTTTGTAGATCTGGAAAAAGGAAATTCAATTAGAGTAGTATTCAGGATGGTTTTTATATATATTTTCTACCAATTAGCATTTCATTAAGGCAGTTAAATTGCATTTGCCAGAGACAGACACAACCCATTGCAGAGCATTATTTTAAGATCCCATTTCTTTTTTTTTTTTTTTTTCATCTTGCAGGCTGAAAATGAAATCAGGGAGTGATTGATTAATTATTAATTCATTACTGGTGATTGGGTTGAAGCTGGTCAGAAGGGGAAAGTGTTAAGACGCAATCTTGGTTTAGGTCTTCAGACAACTTTTGCTGCTCAGATATCCTGAGGATGAGCAGAGATGTTGGAATGCCTTGGATGCTTGGCATTCTGAGGACCTAAAGATCATCCAGGTCCAATCCCACTGCCATGGGCAGGGGAAACCTTTCACTGACAACCTGGTCTAGAGGAAAGTGTCCCTGCCCACGGCAAGGGGGTTGGAGTTAGGTGATCTTTAAGGTGCTTTCCAACCCAGCCATTCTACAATTCTCTTATTTCCCCATCCTGCCCTCTCTGCAGGAGGTTGATAGGGAATAGTGATAACTCATCCAGCATCACTCTAAAAATCTTTTGGGCAAGAACCATCCCACTCCTTGGTTAATCCCCCTTCCCCTCGGGATGCAGCTGATCAGAGGGATGAGCAATTGCTGCTCCTCCTGGAGGGCTGCAGACACAGGGCACAGGCTGCTGGCTGTCCCCAGCTGTCCAGGCTCACCTCTGCCTGCCTCTAGAATGTTAAGCTCAGCTTTCCCTTTCGTTCCCGCCCGCTCCAAAGGCTCCTCTCCGTCCCTCCCCCTGTTTGCAGTGTGGCTTTGTCTCTTCATTGCTCTCAAGGTCACCATTGATCAGATTGTGAGCACTTTACATCTGCAGCCTTGGACGGGCAGAGGGAGGAATTGATTGCAGTCAATTCAGCTGCAGATTGGACTGTATTGACTTGTCCCCTATTCATGCAGACGAGGAACTGTGCTACCTTTTAATTGCCATGGCCAGCCCTTCCCAGCACCAATGGGGTGCCTGGGGTGTGCATGGGAGGGTGGGGGGATCATGTGGCCTCGAGGAAAGACTTTGGGGAAGGATGTTGGGATTTTTTCTGTCAGTCAGGACCACAGGAGGACCAGTCCTGTCTGTGATTCAGTGAGGGAATCCCAGGGACAGAAAGTCATCTTTCCCCTCTTTGCAGTGGCTCTTCCTGGAGCAGCCTGTCACGGGAAGTGATTTATTTTCCATAGTGGAAGCCAACCATTTCCAAGAGTGGCACTGCTGAAGGAACAGCAGCCACAGGTGAGGTGAGGCTGCTGCTCCCTTGAACCAGACACACTTGGCAAGGCTGGCAGAGGCCACACTGGGAGAAACATTTTACCTTTCCTGCCCCTGAGCACCCAGGGGAGTGGGGTGCTGCTGCAAACTCCCCTTAATCCCTGGATGAGCCACTCTCCTGTTTACCAAAGTCCTCTGCCTGAATCCTGAAGTGAAGGAGGAGGAGCTGTTTTTGTGATCCTTGCTCACACCTCGGGACCAGGAGAGACTGGGCTGTGTCCAACTGGCCCTGCTGGAAAACAAGATGTCCATGATTGATTTCCAYGGAGCAGCCCAGGCTTCCCAGCCTGGATTTCTGCTGCTGGCTCCATCCGTGGGCTTCAGGCTGTGCCTGCACCAGCACAGCAATTCCCTGCTCTCACAGAAAGTGCAGTTGGCATTTCTGAAAGGTGTGGGATTGGCATCTTCAGAAGACTGAAATCCTCTGTTCATCTGCTGAATTGATGCCAGTAGTACCAGCACTGGGAGTGAGGGAAGAGGAGCGATTCCAGCAGGGCTGGTGAATAACAGCTTTCTTAGCAAATTGAAAAGTAAAAAAAAAAAAACAAAAAAAAAATCCAACCAGAACAACAAAATGACTTCCATTTAGGGTCAGGGAAATTGTTGCATGGTTTTTTTTACCACTGAAACTATTTTGAGTGAGACAACAACATTAAAGGAAATGTTGAAAGAGAGTAATTTTCAAACAACAGCTAAAATCAACATTTTAAAGACAAGTGGGGAAAAAACTAAGTTTTTTATTTTCAGTTTTTTTACCTCTTGCTTCCCTCTCCCACTGTTTCTACAAAGAGATCAGAAATTCTCTGCAGTGTTCTGATGTGCCCAAACCCACCATTTTACCCTCCTCCCTGAGACTGATGTTCAACACATTTCTCCCATCTCCAGAACYTCTTAAGCCTAGACATGACACTTTCTGCATGGATGCTGATCCCAGGCTGGGTTTGTGTAATTCCTACCCAGTCACAGGCAGCTGAGCTGAGGCAAACGATTAATTTTCATATGAACTATGAAAACACCATCAGCTGGTGACAAACACAGGCCACAGCTTCCCTTAGAACCCAGGCTGATGATCTGTAGGACTCTTTCCTAGCCCTCTCCATGAAATGTAGGGGTTTTTTGGCTGAGTGTGTAGGGAATGGTGCAGGAATCCTGACTTTGTAGGCTCACATGAAAYAGGCAAAGGGGCTTCACCTTTTCAATGACCTGACAGGAATAATAATCCTCTATTTTAACCTTGCAGCAGGCATGGTACTGAGATATTGAATGTGTATATGCGTGATTATGGGTTTAGTCCCTGCTTTCCAAGTTGTCTTTATTGGGAAGCCATTCCTTGTCTTAGCAAAAATCCCAAACCTCTGGGCAAAATACAATGGGCTCAGCCGTCCAGCTTCCATGGGGCAGAGATGGGATTGTTATGGTTTGCAGACCAAGGATATCTCTTTGACTATTGCAATCTAAATTTAAGGCTACCACAGACACCAGCTTTTAAGCACAAAGCCCTTCCTCCTGCCCTTGCGGAGAGACCCTTCCCCTCTTCTTCGCAGCATCCCAAAGGGGAGAAGCGAATTCCAGCAGTTTACAACTCCCAGGGAGAGAATGTGCTGTGCTAATCCGCCCCGGTCTCTAGCTGTTAAAATAAATTCTTCCCATGTTAGTAAGACTCCCCCGGGGGCCTCGGCAGAACAGGTGCTCGCTCGACCCGAGTGTCACCTGCACCTCGTATATCACGGCAGCCCCGGGGGGGGGGGGGAAACGCAGCCAAGGCTCCCTCCCCACACCCGCCCGGGGCAGGCCTGGCTCAGCACGGCCGCAGATGGAGAGCTGGGCGTGTGCTGGGAAGCGCAGGGAGCGCTCCTCTCCGGAGACACGGGGATTTGCTTACCGAGCCCCTCGGCCAGCCCGCGCGCTGCCCTGCCTCCGGTGATGGATGGCTCGCTGGGAGACGCCAAAGGATTCTACAAGGCTCCTTTTTTTTTTTTTTCCAGTGCAATTTTTGAGGTGAGGCATCTATACCGAACGTCCTTCTACCAGGTGGCCTGGCACCGATTTTTGGAGAAGACCTCTGGATTCTCATGGCGTTAGGRCGCATAACTACTGCTGCTGGTCTAGGCCACGGAGATGAGCAGCTTCTTCTGGCTTTGGTGAATGAGCATTTTCTTGTGCAACTCTCTCAGAAGTGGAAGGAAGTGCCCAAGGCCAAGTTGGATGGGGCTGGAGCAACCTGGTCTAGTGGGAGATGTCCCTGCCCATGGAAGGAATGTGGAATGAGATGAGCTTTAAGGTCCCTTCTAACCCAAACCAATTTGTGGTTCTGTGTTTGAAAAATTTTCTTCAGGGAGTGCTTCCCTTCCTGAAGAATATCGAGACCCTCCTTGCATCATTCCAACAGTTTTCCYAAAGTCACACAGCCGGGTTACGCAATGAGGGCTGAAAGCTTCGTTGACATTCCGAGCTTGTTCGCCGCGACCCAAACTCCAGGAGCGCACGTACTTAATGCTCCCGGTTTTGTCCATACCTAATTACGTGTGCTAATTATTTGGCAGGTTATTAATTATTTTGCTAATTATTTAGACTCTGCATGCGACTGGTCATTCCAAATGATGTACAACACGGGTTGATTTCACACTTCACGCYGTGTTTATCCCAAAGTCAGAAGAGTTTTTATTTTTTTTTTCATGATTAGAGGGGCAATTGTGGAACTGTTGTTCAACACAAGGTTCCTGGGAACCCCAGCTGGAATTTTTAAGTACCCAGCGCTCTTTGTGTTCACTTCCAGGCTGAATGGTCCTGTTTTGCTGGATGCAATGTTGCATGAAGACTTGCATAAACTTTTTATGAGCCCCTAATTGCAARTGTTTGTGAGCCATCATCTAATATGGAAACAGGTTCAACAGGGATTTAAGGGACTAATTCTGTACAGTGACGATCGGCTCCTGAGCATTCACGAGCATCTGCTGGAATGGGAGTCTGGATTGTGATCCTGATGGATTTGCACAGCAAAGATGCTTCAGAAAATTAAAATCTATTCATGGAATACTCTGGCAGCAGCAAAAGAGTTTATATATGGCTTGTAAATTCTTCACCAAGCTCTGAGAATAACTGGCTGCTCGCAGGGAAAAAGATTGGGGATGCTCACATAGGAACATGAGCAGAGAGGAATTGCTGCATTTATTTGGGATGAAATGGGGAACATAAGAAGCAGATAAGAAATACACCGGTGCTTTCAAGAGACTTCAGGATGGCTTTTCTGAGTGGCTGTTGGCAATTTACTTCTCTGCCTCACTTCCCGTGTCTTGGCGAATATTGATATCCATTCAGGGATGGACGTCCAGGGGGATGGGGTGGGAAAAGGGGAAGGACAGAAGAAGGAAGTAGCCTTGTCATCACTGGAGAAAGCAGGACAGCCAGCTCCAGAGCAGGGCTTAAAATGGTTCGGAGAAATGATTTTGGAGCAACCATTTTCCGTGATTCTCATCTCACCCCCAATGCGAAGGCACAGGAAAAATCCACTCCTCTGCTGAAAGTCTGTGTTTTTTCCCTTGGAGCAGCCTTGCAAACTTTTCCTGGGGGCCACCTGTCAGGCAGAGCCTCCTCGCTGCAGCCACTGGAGGCAGGCTCAGTATTGATATTATTTATTTCTCCGCTTGCTGTAACCAATTAAACAAAAGCTTACTCAGTCCATAAAGAGCAACAGCCTGGGGAGAATGGGAGGGAGAGGCATTCCAAAGAGGCATTTTATCTTTGACACACACTCCTGGGCAGGGGATTGAAGGTCAATGCATACACATCATCCCGGGCTGATTGCAGCGCTGACAGCCCCTCGCTTGGCTTTATGAAATTATCAATTGATCTGTGATTGCACAATCTAATCAAGGCTTGGAAAACACGGCAGGTGGAGGAGCCAGTTGGGCTGGATTGTTCTCCTACCTCTGGTTCCGTGGGAGGGGGCTCTGCAGGAACCCTGCAGCTTCCTGGGACAGGGGTTAGTGGACAGGCTTTGCTGTCAGCAGCCTTGTTTACAGGGCAGCCTGGCCCTTTGTGGGGTTGTTTTTCTCACTCACTACTGAAATGACGGAGAATTGTGACCATATTCACGTTACGAAGACACTCACYGGGGTTTGGCTCCGGGTGAAAGGTTTGCACATCACAAAAGAAGTCTCTAGAAACATTTTGAGGTAATTAAAGATCAGTGGATATTGGTAATTCCTATCCCCAAGCAAACAGTGTTTGCTGGAGCCYGACAAGGGAGTCGGAGAGGAGGATGGAACATCAGGAGGGGAAAATCGGAGAATTTGTACTATTTGAAAAATGATGAAAAAGTGGAAGGTTTATCACGAGTCATCCTGACAAAATACGGAAAGAAGGACTTCATCAGTGATGTGCACTGATATAATTTTCAGTGAGTTATTATAAATCTGATAAAATCAATTGCTTTCAGAAAAACACCCAGATCTGGGTGCCATATTATAATTTGGATAGTTCATCTTCCAGCTACCTACTTTAAGAATCAAGTTTTCCATTTTCATAGCAGGAAAAGAAGATTAGAAAATATATTTTGTGATCACTCCAAAGGATCAGAAAGTAGAAATCAAAATATCCTTTTCTGTTTATGTTAATTTTATATTTTACACAAAATACCTTACACAGAATCTAGAGAAAAGTGCTGTAATTTTTAAAAATGCTTTAACTTAGCAGAACTGAGCAACATGGAGCTGGTATAAATCCATGGATATTCTCCTGGAGCTTTCCCTTCTCAAGGCTGGACAGACCTGCTGTATCACCATCCTCTTTTTGGCAGGATTTAGTATTTTCTAGCTATCCATACTATTGTCTAATCTAAATACACGGAATTTTCCTTTCACCTCCTTTGCTCTCTCTCTGAAAGTGCAGTGGTCAGAGAAATTATGCAGAAGTCGAGATCCAGCATTAACCAACCATTAATTAAAAGAATAATGGCAGGGATGTTATTTGTACACTTCTGTAAGCATTCCTGCCTGCCTCAGCCTTCCAAAGCTGGGGAGCTTGACAGCACCCAGCACTCCAGGTGGGGAGATATTGATGTTTTTTCCTGCTCTGAATAACCTTCAAAAGGCAGAGAGAACACCCATTAAAGCCTTGGGAACATTCTCCATGTTTCRTGTAGCAACCAACGAAATGACTCCAGTGAAAAATCAGGAAAAAATTACCATTAATTGTACTACAGGGGGAATTCAGAATTCTTGCAAAGATCAGGGCTCTGTTGTACCAGAGGATGTTCAGACACATAAGCAGAGACATTTTTGGTCTGAGGAGCTTCATGTCTGGAAGGCAAGAAGAGCTTTTGGAATCCAGAATATTCTAAAATGAAGAGGCTGTTCTTAAAAGTAGCAAAGTAGCAATAATGACTTAAGAGTACAAGGCTTTTAAAGTCAATAACAAAGGAATTTGGAGCACTGGAGTGTACTGTGCTCTCTCTTTTGCTAAATAAAACTTACATTTTTTTCTAATGGTGTAAGGAGCTATGAATGGACTATTTCTCTACTTTTTTTTTTCCCAAATGAAGGAAGCAAGAAAGAAGCTGCATTGCTTAAATCCCACCACTTTGTTTCCAAGACCATGGTCCTCCTCAGAAGGCAGCAGAGAGATGGGAGAAGTTATCCCACTCTCCTGATCTGAGCGAGGTGGCTCCAGCAGGCGCACGTATTTCCTCTCTCCTTTGAAAATGCTTTACAGTTTAATAAAACAAAGTCAAATTGCAAGAGAACAAAATGATTTTCATAAACATTGCTGCGGGCAAAGGGGCCCTTTGGATAATAGAACTTTTATCTCTGTTTTTGAATCTTCGGGCTGCCCTAACCACACGCAATAACAGTAAGTCATTCACAACATGCACATTCTCCCCGAATTACTGTATTAAACAACTGTGTTAAACAGCTGGGGAGGGAAGGTATATCTTGTTTTATTATCCCTGCACAGGGAAGCTGACTGGGAGGAGCTGGCCTTGCTGCCAGGGATAGATAAGATCTGAGCCTGTGGAGGTCAGCTCGGACAGACATCATTTACCACTCCAAGGCACCGTCCTGGGCTCACATAAAACTGCAGGTGCAGGGGTGGGAATAAATGGGGACTTTTGGGGAGCCACGGTGGGAGAAGAGGGTTCTTTTTTTGATGGTAGAGATTTATACTTACAGACTGAAAGGCAAACTGGGGAGTCATGGGGATGAGGTTTCCCTCTTAATCAGAAATGTTGAAAAAACTCCTCCATCATCAATCTCTGCACAACCAATAACTAAGGTCAGGCTTTGGGTAAAGCTGAAATGGAGTTTTATCATCCCAGGTGAGTCACAGAACTGGAGAGCACCGTGTGATGATGGGGTGGCACAACTGTCCTGTCTCGAGTCACTCCTGTAAGAGGTTGTGTGCAGGGGCAGGGGCTGTGGCTGCAGATGTGGATGTGCTCCAGGAGTAAAACCCAGCCATTCCTCAGTGCCAGCCCCTGCCTGGGGGTTGTGGAGAGGAGTGGGACACAAATCACACTGCAGTCCCACTCTCTGCATCAAAGACCCCACGGGGATCGCACAAGGAGTAAATAAGGCCCAAGYTGGAGTCCCAGCCTCTGACCTCCTGCACATCCCATGGGGCCRGACTGAAAGTTTATTTCTCTTTGTTTTTAATGGAAGTAGAATCCTGTGTTGAGAAGCTTTGTTGGAACAAAAGCCTTTTCCATGCAAAGTTTGSTGCCAAAATGTTGATGTTTTTTAATGAAATGCCATTCCACCAGGGAATGTACATCCATCTCTATCCTGTAGATATTAGTCCGTGTGTTTATAACTATAGGAATATTGTGTGGTAGAAATATTTCCTGCCACATTGAGAGCTCTTCATTAAAAGTTTGGTGGAAAATAATTTTCAGCTCTTCCTTTTCCCTTAAGTTGTAGAACCTTTGCTAGCAGAACCTCAGGAGAAGCACTGGCAGAGCTGAGGTGATGAAAATYGAACAAACAGTTATCTCCAGGGCCTCCTCCAGACTCCCTTCATGCACAAAGCCACAATGGTTAATTCTTCACTTATTTCTGGTGATATGAAGTCATGGGATTTAAGGCTGAAAGCTTCCATTAGAAGAAGGTTGATCCAAGGGTTAGGAATCAGGGCTGATATTTTGAAAGCAACAGTTAAATTTGCTGTCTGGACACATCTCTTCTGTGTTACCTTACAGATAAGTGCCCTCAGCCTGTCAGGTTCTCATCTATAAAAATGATAAGAATATTTCCACCTTATCCTAAAYGTGTTAGGAAGTAAATCTACAAGATTGAGGCTTTCTGTCTCTGTGAGCACAGACRTCCACCTGCAGTTCCTCCTCCCTTTCCACGGAGATATTACTTCATTCTTACAGCAGATTTCCAGATTGTAAGAGGCAAAAGTGTTGGCTTTTCCCTGAACCTCCTTTTCTCTTTGCTGTGCACAATGACATTCTAAAGACGACACAGAATTCTGCCACCAGACATCAGTGTCATGGTGCTCTCTCTGGCTGAGGCACGGTCTGGGTGAATGTGACTGGGAATAAGCTCATGGAAAGAGGAGTTTGTCTGTCCACATTGTCTGGATCAAGTGGTGCAGTGTGGGTCAAACACCCTTAACTGTATTTCCTAGTTGTTGTTAAATAAAATGTCGTATATGTTACATTTAATACACAATTTGATTAAAATTTGAGCGTTGTCTGTGTACTAACAATTATCATTCTTATTATTTGAGTCTGAAGAACAATACTATATTTTGACCTAGACATAGGTGCTTTCTTCTCTTCTTATATTCTAGAACAAGCTGATGTTTCTTTCTGCATGGAGAACACAAAGCCTGAGATTGCAGAACTGGGCCTGGGAAAGCTAAAATCTATTCCAGTGATCCGTGGGGCAATTCTGATTAATGCTGTGACAGGTCTTGCTTGAGTTTCCCTGCCTGCTGAAGTAATATAGAAACCACGTCTCATTAGAGTGCAGCTAAATTTATGCTTAATTGCCTTCAGAACAGARGTGTTTGGAGGTGCACAAAGCAAAGTGTGCACCTCTGCACATTCTGAGAGCCTCTGAGAGGCTGTAATAGGATACTTTGCCCACTCAGAGGATTTGGAACCATCTCACCTTCAGCATCAGGGTCAGAACAACCCAATGTCCGATGTGGTGCTCCTGTGCAAGTCTAGGGAACATCTCACCCTGTCACCCAAGGGACCCTCAGGGTGCTGTGGAGATATAAACAGGATCAGACCATGTTTGGGGTTATCTTGTATGTAATTAACCCCCTATCATTTTGTTGGTGAATGCACCAATCAGGAATTTTGTCTGTGATTAGAAACCCACTTGAAATCAATGGGAGTCCTTCCTTTCTGGAAGGCAGGATTTGAATGCAGGAGTTTGTGACACTGCTTGGGCCTCACTGGATGAAAGGCCCAGCGCTGAATTGAGATACAAAAAAAGTTCCTTCTTCCACACATTCCTTTTCACAGGAATATAGGTGCCTCCACCTCCTTCAGCACACTGAAACGAACCTCTGCCACCAGAATAAAGCTTATCAAAGCCCAAACACGGCACAATCAGCCTTCTGTGGAGATGCCAAACCTTCCTGAGCAGCAGCAACGCGAATTAAACCCAACAGAGGAAGGCAGGGACTCATTAAAAGGAGTTATAACAAATCAGTTATCAGACGTTTAAAGAATAAACTTGTTGGAATAAACCTGTTAAATAAATCCTCAGCGAAGCTAATCAGGTCGGTGTTACAGAGGCACAATGGCTCCCTTCTTCCACAGGAGACTTAATGGCAGCAGAAGCCTGTTAAAGGCACACACTAAACATACAATAAGCCAGCTATTTAAAGGATGCCTCAGTCAGTTCATCCTCTAAACCTGACCTACCTACCAATTGCCCCGTATGAGAGAGCTCTCCCGGGCTCCAAATGCCTCTTGAAAACCCAGGGCCTTGTTGTTTGGGAAAGAGACATCCATGGATGTGCCCCTTTTCCCAAACAAAGGGACTGGTGATGGCGGTGGAAGAGCTACATGATTGAGGGGTTTTTGTTTTCCTTTCTCTCCCTGTTGTACTCAAGGCGCAGATTAACCAACAGAACCTGTTCTCAGAGCTTTAATGACAATATTGATCGGGTATTGGTGAAGCAGCAAGGAAAGGAAGAGAATAAAAATAATTACTTTGCCCCTGTAGAGTGTTTTTTGTCAACACGTGTAGGGATGGATGACTGGGAGATTAAAGACATTTAGCTGGGGCCTGGCACTGTGTTTGTCCAAGTTCTGCCTCTGGTTTTGTGTAAAACAGGCTCTTTCTACATCCCTCTCATGTTCAAGAGGGTCGGTGCTGCTTCCTTTCGATTTCAYCTGTTGCCATACTGAGGTCTGTGAGGGAAACCTTAGAACTTCTCTCAGGATGATCTGCAAAGCCAAATGAGTCCTTGGTAGAGGGTGTTGGAATTCCCACGATGGTTTAATCTTGCTAATGTGGATAATTGCAAACCACGGTGCTCTCAGTGGTAACACTCCCCGCAAATACCTCTATATATTTGCTGCCATCATTCCTTCTATGTTGTGTAGACAAAAAGCTGGGTGGGCAGCTGCAGTTAGCTCAGTTCTGGCTTTCAGGTGGCAGTTACAAACAGCAATAATCCTGCCAAGAGGATTAGATCCGTGCATTGCCACTCGTGTTACACAGATGCCAGGAGAAGGGAGGAAGAGTAAAGTGATCCCCTTGAGATTACATGGCTATCAGCATCGGCAGAGCTAAAAATAGATCCCAGGTGTCCACGCTGGTCCTGCACGCTCTGTGCAATGGATCGCTCCCTCCAGAGGTGAGCTGGGTGATTTTCCTCCAGAAATGCTGGAACAGTTAAACGCTGACTGGCTGGGAGGGAACCGGTCTGTAACTAACGGGGAAAGAAATGTTTATTCCTGGAGAAGGTGTCACAAGCAAAAGGAAAGCTTGAAAACAAGGATTGAACATGACATAAAGAAACGCTTGACAGCCACAGCCCTTTCTGTTGCCTCGAGTGTCTGYGTGCAGAATTCATCGCTGGCATCCAAAAAATAGTGTCGGCTCTAAAGACTGAACTGAGGCCRTGAATCCACGGCAGCAGCACTGGGACACTGGGATGACAGTGCTCTAGGGGCCACATCTGGGCTGCTTCAGTGCTGCCGTGGACAAATGGATACCCAGAGGGGAAAATAGAGGAAATAAAAACCTGCAGGATCCCCTAGGCCGAATTTCTGCTTAATATATAACCCACAGACAACGAAGTGATTGGTATGGAAAGCTGGAACGTGCTGGTACCAGGGCGTGTCTGGGCAGCAGGAGGTGAAGAAGCATGGAGGATATTCCTTGTTAGGAATATCACGATTTCCGTGGAAAGGCAGCAGCTGAGCTCAGGACTGCTCAGGGAGAGGTGTGCACACACAGAGTCAGTAGCAGTCTTTGCTTTGGGAAGCATCCAAATAAAATAAACAAACCGGAGTTTTTATACTCCCTCTTTAACATGCTGCTTGGGAAACGGTGCCGTAAAAGCTGCATCTCAACAGCTGTGTTTCACACGGAGATCTCGGTCCTAAACACCTGGATAGGGCACACACACCACGGCTCCTTCTTGGTTTATTTGACCATGTTTCTGTGAATAGGTTCCTGAATATTTTGTTTYGTCCTTTCCTGCTCTGACCACTAACCAGAACAGCCCGAGAGAGGCTGCGTTTATGCAGGGAGTTTTTGTAAAGCCCTTTCAGCGTAGTTCCTGAAAATCGATGGCATCACGTTTTCCTTAACAAGATAAAAAGTCCCTATTGTAGGTGAGAAATAACATTGCTCAAGGCATGTGGTTACTGTAAGGTAACAACAGCTCCACTTCTCAGGGTGCCGGAATGCACCAGCCATCAACCTGGTGACTCACTGCATACCTGAGGCAAAGTRCACTTATCTCAGAGTAGCAGCACACTCTAAAACATGTCATTCCTCACTGATTCAGATTTTCTCCCAAATAAATAATAAATAATACCCAGTGGTGAAAAAATAAAAATGACTTTTTATTCCTCTTCCTGTATTCAGTACTTGCCAGGTGTATTGGTTTGTCCAAAGGTAATGGCGATAGTCCATTCTGACCTAGACTTCTGTTGAAAAAGTGCATTTTGGTTGCATGRATCTGCTGTAACACACTGGACTCCCTGCCCTGGAGACTTGGACTCTCAGGCTCCAGAAAACAGAGTTTACCCCCTGTGTTGTGTGCCAGAGAGCCAGGTGGCTCGGGCATTRTTTATAATCCAGGGAGAAAAAGACAGAGCCATCCCTTCCAGAGGCTGAAAACAACTGAGATATCCACGCCTCCTGCTTTGCCATCTCCTTTCCAGTGAATGTCTGGGGGCTCCGTGAGGTATGAAACAGTTGCAAGAACATGGATATGTTGGAGTGAGGAATAAGTAAAGAAAAAAAGCTCCATTGAACCTTCCAGTCCCCGCATTTGACTGCACATGGGTTTCATCTGCCAATATTTTTTTTTTTTGAGTGGTCTGAAGTGCTGAGTGATTGCAGATAGAGGCAGAGCGAGGCTTGAAGCCTTCTGTGCAGCTCGTGATGGGCTGGGAGTTACAAGTAGTTCCCTTTTGAAAGCCTTAGTCCAAGTTCAGAAGGAAACCAAACTGCAGGTGATGAATACTGATGACTTGTGCTTGGTCCCGCACAATAGTAACAATAGTGGATATGAAAGACTGCTAATAAAGAGGATGGATTTGTGCCTAAATGGGAAAATCAGCAGATATAGGTTCATTTGCTTGCTCTTCCAAGCACCTCAGCGAGCTGTAAAGGAAAGTATTCAAATCCTCTGGCTTCATCCTTCTAAAATTTGGGAATTCAGTCTAAGCACTGATTTGGTTCCCTTTAGAGTCAACAGAGAGACAATTTCAGAGGGAAATTCATGCCATGTCAAAGACAGTGTCTAAGATAACAGGAAGATTACACCTGTAGAGTTAAAATTACCACTTTCTGTTAACTGGAGGGAATGTTTAGATGAATACCTGAAGCCAAATGTCTGGCCTGTTCTAATTCCCCATGAATTCGACGGATCAAATCCTTAATTTGCATCAGCTACTCTTGGCCAGGAACTGTCATATCAATGACAGTCAGGAAACAATCTTGGGAGCYGGGGAACAACCAGTTCACTGTTCTTTCTGCCCACTATATTCCCCTAGATTTGACCTTAGAGTGGTGGCTGCCTTATTTCAAACTTCAATGAAAGACAAATCACTATCATTTCCTTTTCACAAGACATCTGCTAAGAAGCAGACCAGCAGGAAAARATGCTAAAAAACTAATCAGAAAACTTGACCTCAGGAAATTGAAAATTTCATTCTGCAACCCCAGGAGCTCCCAAAAGGTGGGTGCCCAGGACAACTGAAGTTCAATTTTGAAGTTACAGCATTTCTTCCCTTGTTAGTTTGAGGCTGGAAAGGGATTTATCTCGAACGATATATTTGGGATATGTTAATTTAGGAACAATGCAAAAACGGGGAAGCAGCTATCTGGAAAGATTAGTGAGTTCAGTATTTTTAAGGCATCTAAGAGCTGCACTGAGGATGATGATTCAGTTTAATGCAGAGGAACCAGATATCAGAAACTCTTTTTAGAAAAAAACATCCCAAACACTCCCCAACTGCTTCTTCCCACTCTGTTGGGACCTGCCAACATTTTTTCTTGGCAGGGGGSTCCAGCCTTACTCCAACCCCTACTCAAGACGTGACTTAAACCTTTAATTCTGCATTTGGGGGTGATGGAAACATTCTCTGCTTGCTCTTTGCCTCTTGGCCCAGAGCCTTGAGCCCACTCCCAGCCTTCTTGCCACCACCCACCAAAACAGCCTGGGTGGGACTTCTCTGGCCACAGAGCCCTTCGTGTCACCATCCTGCTCAGGGAACACWGAGACACCCACCCAGGTGTTCAGGGATACCAACTCCAGATGGATCTGGTTGGTGCTTAGGATATCTCTGCAAGGAGCACAAAGCACAGCCTGAGGAAGATCAGTGAGTGCTGTGATATTGTTTGCAGAGGAGAAAGAGGAAATGTATTTCACGAGAGACTGGGAGAGCACCAGAATATCAATACAATGCTCACAAAGCAAGTTTAATCCATTTTTAGCCTGTAATAAACAATGAAGTCTGCAAAACCTTGACAAGAATACATTGTGCATCCTCAAGGAGGACAACACAACAGGATATGTGGGAAAGAAAAGTTTGCAGGTAGCATGGGAGGAACTCAGAGTGGAGTCTGAATATCCTCACCAGCTCATGGGACTCTGAAGAGAGTTTTGCTGTAGAATCACAAGTAGAGATGAGGAATTCACCGTGTGAAGCTCCTTTTGCCAGAGATAATAATGGCACTTTGTGCTGGCCTGTTTGGGATGGAGTGAATTTCCCTTATAGCAGCTCATAGGATCCTGTTGTAGGTCTGTGACGAAAGCACTGCTGTTAACACGCTGATGATTTAGACACTGAACATCATACTTAGCAATAAAAAGGGCAAAAAGATGATTTCAGTTTGGTTAGTCATCTTTTGCCTGAGAACCATCTGGGTATTGGTCTGTCTGTGGGACATGGTGAGTGGTTGCCTGTCTCACTCTTTTTTTTTCTTTTAGTCATTTTCTACTGCTTCACTTATGAACCATTTTTCTCTTGATTATGAAGTTTTCTTGCTTTTATCTGCCCTTTCCTCTTGCCCCAGACCCCTGGGGTGAGGGCTGGAGGGCAGGAGGGGATGATTGTGCAGTGCTGAGTTGAATGCTGGGGTCAACCCACACCCGCAGCACACTCGGAGCACACAGGGGAAACCTCTTTGTCCGTCTTTGTGGCTGTTATGTGAACAACATGGACACTTTTCTGCTTTCTTGGTCTCTCAGTTCCATGTGATTTCTTCCTAGACTTCTAATAGAGAGCCTCAATTACTGTTTCCCCATCCTCACCACCACCATAATTGTTTTGTTTGCCTAATGCTTGCAAATAGGAGACTGTCTCTTTTCACCACTAGTGTTGTGAATTTCCGTTCTCCTCCATATCCTTCCCTGATAGACTGGCTTCTATTTTCTTCACGGGAACAATATTAGAGTTGAAAGAAACCTAAACATTGCTTTTAAAACATCTGTGGAAAGAAGGGTGAAAAAAGTGAGGATTGGACATGCTAAAATTGTTAACAGCTCAAAAAAACCCCTCCTTTCTGGAAGAAGAAATAGAAATTCTTGTTCAATGGAGCTTTGCTGATTTGGGGTGAAGATCCAGGCTTTGTTCATGGTAGGGAGAAGGTGAGTTGAAATATCCAAGACTAAAAAGAAGAGACCACTGAAAAGAGAAAGCTACTGAAGTGAAATAATTTTGTTTTCAAAAATGGCATCCAGAAACCTTATCTTTGACACATAAGAACAGACACATAGCTAAATATGCTGTAACCTGCTTAGGTTTCCAAAGCAGCAAATTAAACCAGTGGACTATGCAGTGAGTGTCCATTCAGATGAGCAAAGCTCATTGAACACAACAATACTGTAAGAGAACATGTTGAATACTCAATGCACCAAATAATCCGCTTTTGATACAGAGACAGTCAAAGCTTTGGGAAAAGAGGCAGCAACAGTGCATGTGTGAATCGGGGGGGAAAGAGGGAAAACATTCCAGGACAGGAAAATGATATGCAAAACTACTCTCCCTGCTTTATGTTTTCCTCTAATTATATTTTTCTTATATTGATAACAATTTTTATTTCCAGGCAGGGAAACCTGTCCCAGGAATTGATTGACTTTGACTTTCTGGAAGAAGGTGTTACTTTGCAGAGAGCATTTATCACAGAATCACAGAATATCCTGAGTGGGAAGCGATCCAGAGGGATCATCCAGTCCAACCCCTGGCCCTGCACAGACACCCCAACAATCCCACCCTGTGCATCCCTGGGAGCGTTGTCCAAACACTCCTGGAGCTCTGGCAGCCTTGGGGCCGTGCCCATTCCCTGGGGAGCCTGTTCAGTGCCCACCACCCTCTGGGGGAGGAACCTTTTCCCAAAATCCAACCTAAACCTCCCCTGACACAGCGCCAGCCCTCAGGTGTTGAGTTGTTCCCTAGGTCTGTGAGACCTTTGGGTGACTGAAGAGAATCACCTCACTTGTTTTCTCTCTCTCCCTCTCCACAGGAATATGAAATATCATTASGGGTGGTGCCAAATCCTGCTAGACCAAATCACACAAGCCTTTCCAGGTKTCGTGAGGAAAGACACCCAGGATTGTTGCACTGGTTGGGTTGGCAAATCCCATGTGGCTGCAGTGCAGGTTTGTGGAGCCTCTGCTTTAATTTCAAGCAGCCTCTTGTAAGACATTCTTCCATTTCTGGCAAATGCCAAATTTAGATGGAAGAACACAGCAGTGATAACCCCAAACACCAGTTATTTGTTTAAACAAATGTTTTGCCCTTGTTTATATGTTCTCTATGAGACCTGATCCCTGAATTTTCCCTGCTGTGGAGTTTCCTCTGCGGCCTTGTACCAGGGGAATCTGTGAGAATCATTTCAGCCTTTTATTTAAGCCAGGGAGACAGAATCCGAGGTGGCTTACCAAGAACTGTGCTTTGTGGCTGAACAGTCACTTGGAAAAAAGTACAGCTCGGGAGCTTTGGGCACCCTGTAAGTGAGATAAGCTAAGCTTCGGCCCTATCGGAGCAGCTCGGAGTTTAACCAAACAGCCTCTAATTCTGCTTAGGAAAGATTTGCTGAAGATTTAGCTTAAGACAATGTTCTGTAGCCACAGGGGATGGGTGGGAGAAGGACAGASTGTCCTTGCAGGCCAGAGAAGGGCCTGTGCTTGCAGGAAGGAGGGCGTCTCCCATTGCCCTCCTTGCCCTACATACCCTGCACAAGGTGGCTGACTTTTTTCCCTCTGCCACAGCCCAACCCCGCCCAGCCCAGCCCAGCCCGGCCCAGCCCAGCCCAGCAGCGTCTGACTTTTCTTAGGGGTCCCTGGCTGGAAACCTCACATCACAGCGTTGTTAAACGCTGTCCCTACRCTGAGCTGCCTTTGCTGAGCTGCTGAGATTTATCTGGGTAGGTCATGCCCTTGAGTCAGCCCCATCTCCATTCCTCATCCCAAGCCTTCCCCAAGCCCAGCAGCGGGACTTTCACCCGGGGGGCACAGCCGGGCCGGGAGTGCAGTCGGCTGCCGCTGCCTCCAGGGTTAGCTGGGCTGGCTTCTGCTCGGCTCGGCTGAGCCTGGCTCAGCTCGGTTCGGCTCGGCTTGGCTTAGCCCGGCCCGGCTCCGCTCTGCTCAGCTCTCCCGGCGCGGCCGGCGCTGTCCGCGGTGCTGAACCGCGCCCGCCCGGCGGGGATGGGGAGCGGCTCCCTCCCTGCAGCTCCCCAAGCAGAGGTGGGACCCCCCCCACCCCCCCCCCAGTGTGCAGTGAGGCAGGGATCATCCTGCTCCCGAATCAGCTCCCGGCTCGGCCGAACGAGCCCCGCGCTGTCTGGGTCCGGGAGGAGAAAACYGAAGGCGCGGGGGAGTAGGAAAAAATAGAAAATTAAATGGATGGGTCTGCCTGGAATGGCAACCGGTCCTGCTGCAGCCTCCTCCCCAAATCCCCTCGTATCCCCCCTCGGCAGACAAGTTTAGATCTCCCCGCAACCCCGTCCGGGGGCCCTTCCCGGTCTCATCCTCCCTTCCCACGGCCCAGGCTCCGTCTGGCCGGAGCTTAAGTCCCTCCTTTTTGCCCCCGGCCCCTCCCCTTCTCTAATTATGTACAAAACACTTCTTAGAATAAAATGGCCAAGCCGGGGCTCCGCCCTGCTTTCCTCTTCCCCATTCATCCTCTCCAGCCCTCTCCAAGCCCCTCCCCCGGCGGCAAGCCCAGCCTCTCGCTTCCCTCCTGGAGCCCTTTTCATTTTTATTTCTAACCCCCTCTCCATTCTCCCTGCTGCCTCTGCTCCTTCCCCCGATGGCTACGAACTGAGCAGCAGAAGAGAGGGGGGGCACAGGAAGGGGGAAAAAAAAGCAAGAAAAAGGAAAAGGAAGAAGGGGAGAAAAGGAATTTCTTTTTTTTTTTTTTTTTGCCTCTGCCCTTAATGCCCGCGATCTGGATCAAGGAAGGGGATTTTCTGTCTGAGCATGAAAAGGACTGCTAGAGCCCCAGGATTTTCACGCCTGCAGCATCAGCCCCGCACCCAGTATGCGAGCTGGACAGAGAAGCTCTCCCACAAGTTCCTACCGAGCCGAATAAAACCCACGGGCGACCCGATCTCCGCCAGAGAGGGACATTAGCATCAGGTAAGGCGAGCGCTGCGCTGCGGCTGCGGCGCTGCCCCTGCCCGGGGCCGGCTCCCCCGTCCTGCCGCGCGTTGTGTAACGCGCCCGCGGCCCCTCCGCCCCCCCTGCCCGCACCCCCGCCCTGGGCAGCGCGGAGCGGCGCGGGGGGATGGATGGCGGAGTCCCGCAGCCCCGCCGGCGGCTCTGCGTGCGCCGTGCCGAGCGACGGGCCGAGATYCGGGCGCTGGGGAGACCGGGAGCGCTGGTTCGTACCGGGGCAAGGCGCAGCCCCCGGAGGATGCCCGGAGATGGGGGTTCGGCCCCGGCTCGGCTGGGCTGGCGGMGAGGCGGGGGGGGCGCTGGGGGTGGGAGACAGCCGGGATCCATCTGTATTCCGGAGTATCGATACATCCCGGAGCGGGGGGGGACCGTCCCCAAGGAGATGGTGTCATCTCCACTTAATCCACTGCTCCGCTTTCGCAAGTGACAAGCAAATCGCGGAGGCAAAGGAAAGTCTGTCGCCTCGAATCCCACACTGGGCTGATTGCCTCKACTTCCAGCGGGGATGGGAGACGGCGGCAGAGCCGGGGGAGAGCAGCGATGGCGGGGGGCTGCACCCCGCCGTGCTGGAGATGGGTTTTACCCACTCAGCATTCAGTGCTGCTTGCGAGGCTGGTGCGGAGCGTAACTTTGCCTTTTTCCAGTCCTTGGGGAATGGGGGGACGGTGGGCATCTCCACGCCATTGCATCATCCCCCCAGGTCCAGCACAGCCTGGGTCTAAAGCCCYAGAGACGATCCGAAGAGAGGAGGCGGGGGTTGTAGGTGTGCGTGTTTTGGCTTTGGGGAGTCCTCCCGTGCTGGTACCGGGGAGTGGGGAAGGGGAGGAGGTGTCACTTCTTGGATGCAGTCTCCTGTTCATGGAGGGAACCCAGCGGCAGAGGAAACGCTGGCAGAATTGGTGTTTGAATTTAGCCGTGTGATTGACATCTGCACCAGGCAGGACAGAAGGGTCCTTCATGCTTTACTCTGGCCGCTCATCTGGGTGCATAATAATAATTTGTTAATGGCAGTAAAGCTGCTTTCCCAGGAGTTGTAGAGAAGTGTTTGGGGGATAGTGAGAGGAGGAGGGAGCGAGTGAAGAGGAGATGCGGCTTTGGTGTAAGAAACATGAAAGGTTTTTCAAAAAAATTCCTTATAAAGGAAAAATATCGATCAGCCTTGCTTGTGAGTAGCAGCCAGCCAGCCCCGGACTCTCTCCCTCCCACACACCACAGACAAGCCGTCGTGGTCTCCCTCGAGCATGCACACGCCAAGCACACCCAGCACAGGCTGGGAACTCAGAGCCCACCCCACGCTCAGACACGGCACCTCGCTCTCGCTCTCCCACGGATGCAAACCCCTCTCCGAGCWCTGCGGCCCCGCAGCTCCCGCACGCTCAGACACACAGGCTGGATCCACACACGCTGGAACGTGCAGAAATAGCTGCATTGATATTCTTATTATGTAAATCAAGCCTTCCGACGTTCACACGAGCACACACATGCTGTCTTCTTCGCAGGGCTCGCAGGAGGTGGTTTGTTCCTCCGGCGTAGTTTTTTCCCTCGTAGTTGGCTCCAGGCATCGATTTGGGGTTTGTCTGACTCCAAAGCCCTCTGCGACTCAGCAGAAAAGCCTGCTACGTTCGGTGTGTCTGCGTTTGTTTTACGGCTCTTTGCACGTTCCCAGGACTCGGGAGTGATTTCGCTACTGGGAAGGCAGACGAGCAGCAGACAGGGAAGCAGGGAAATGGCTGGGGGAGCGGTGGCAATTCCATACCCATCATGCCTTCTCTGATCAAGAGCTGGAGTCTGGGAGTAAGGGAAGAGCTCTGCTGGAGTTACGTTGCTTTTTAATGTGTGTGAGAGCGTGTGTGAGCAAAACCGCACACACATCTATGGCTAAAACACACAATGCAAGGATCCTCTTCAGTCTCACCGCGGTTCAGAGCAAAACCCTCCCATCCTCGGAGGACAGATACTCCCTTTGCAAGCCCCTTTGATCAGAAATGACAGGGTAGGCACGGGGGAGATGATGTCACTGGTGTTAGAGGTATTTAACATCCCCCTCTGACCTTCCTCCTCTTCCCATCTTTCCATAGGGCCTAGTGAGGAGACTGTGCAGCCCTCCAAGAGCAGGAATATAATGAGGCCGACTAAAGTCTGTGTTAAAACTTTGGAGAGGAGGAACATATGGTGAATTGGCTTGTTATAGGTAAAAGGTGTCCCAAAAGAAATGACGGGGAATGTGTCTGTGTTCCCTCCTAACCTCCACTGTTTACTYCACTGGAAGTGCGTGTAAGGCGGATGCTAAACACTCCGTGGGAACGGGTCTGCCAGCAGACAATAATCATTGTTGTCGCTGTGACAGAAATAGTTCAAAGCCAAATCCTCCCATCTTTGCTCAGGCAGGAGCCCCACTGCCTTCTCCGGGCGCATTGCTCAGGAGAGCATGGCAGGACCTGCCTCCAGAAGCAGGGATCCGCGCCCAGCTCCCTGCCCACCTCCAGAAATGGACGTGSATTTCTAGACTTTACCCAGGGCTCCGTATTTAGCTGGTGCAGAGACGTTGAGAAAGCCGGAAAAAATTAATCGAGGGGAGGAAAAAAATCTCTAAAGAACAGAAATGAGAGTGAAGGGCCCGCACAGCACCCCGAGGCACGGCGTTCGGAGGTGGGAAATCAGGGCGGGAGTCCCCGGGAAGGGAACACACCCCGCGCAGCCCCGCGCAGCCCCGCGCCCCGCTGCGCCAGCGCGGGCCGTGCCGCCGGGCCCCAGGAGGGGGCGCTGTGGCTCCACGCAGCGCCGGGCGCGGAGCGGCGCGGAGCGGGGCCGGAGGAGCGGGGCTCGCCCGCATCCCTGCCCGTATCCCCTCCCGCATCCCTGCCCGCATCCCTGTCCACATCCCCTCCCGCATCCCTGCCCGCATCCCTGACCGTATCCCCTCCCGCATCTGCCTCCCGCATCCCCTTCCGCATCCCGCGCCCGCATCCCCCGGCAGCATCCCCTCCCGCATCCCTGCCCGCACCTCTGCCCGCGTCCCCTCCCTCATCCTTGCCCGCATCCCGCACCTGCATCCCCGGCAGCATCCCCGGCCGCGGATAGCTCGGTGGCGGCGGGGCTGCGCTCCGGGAGCCCCGGTGCGGCCGGACGGGTGCGGGCCGCATCCTCCCGCTGCGGAGCCGCGGGGCCAGCGCAGCCTGCGGGGACCCGGCCCGGTGCGCGCAGGGATCGTTCACCCGGTGATGAAATGCAGCTACTTCTGGGACAGAGCCCAGCAGCTTTTCCGTGCCAGCAAATACTACAGGGGAAGTGAAAAATCGCTTCATGCATTGGAAGTGCAGAGATGAACTTAGCGAGGCAGAATATAAATTACCCGGAGCGAGGGAGCTGGTGCCCGCTGGTTTGATTTACACCATCCCGCTTGCAAAAGTATCATGAGATTTTTAACAACCGTAAGGACCTTGGCCCATTTCCTTCCAGGCCACACAGAGCAGCTTTTCAGAAAGGGAGAATAGCCACACACACACGGATCTGGCCTCTAAACAGACCCATGGACYGTGGTCTGGTCCTGTGGTTCTCCCTCTTCCCTGGAAGATGGCTGCCAGAGCAGGATGCCGAGTTAGGGAATGGTGCTGCGCTGAGTCAGGGCAAAACATCTCCTCCCGGCAACGTGTGGTAGCTCAGAGTGTTCTTGGATGCAAGGGAAGGCTTTTCCCTGCTTGTTGTGTGTCTGCATGGCCACGTCCAGCCGAGCTGCTGGGCCTGGAGCACGTCTGGACAGGCTGCAGTGGGCTCGTGGCTGCAGTTGGTGTGGAAAAGGGAAATATTATCAAACAGAGGGACATGGGAAAGGAAACTGGATATATCTACTGGGTACTTCTGTCTGGAGACAGGATGGGCAGAGCTGGAGCAGACAAACTAGGCAAGATTCCCAGGGTTTGGAGCAGGCACAGGACAGCTGTTGCTGGCTTGATGGGCTAAGCTGTGCAGTGCCAGGCAAGGAAAAGTCCTAGGACTAGTGGGAGGGACAAACAGGAGAAAGAGCAGAAATCACGGGAGCAGCTGATTTAGACCAAGCTCAAGGCTATTGAAGGACTCAAGTTTATTTCAGGAATGCTGGATCACATCCTAAGTGGAGGTGGCATAAACTGGGTATAAACATGTCATGTTGAAAAAAAACCAAGAGTCAGGCCCAGGCTTCCCCCYGCGCTTGGGCTGGGGAGTTTAGCACAACATCTCAGCCTTTGCAGCCCCCTGCTCGGGGAGCTGTTTTCCTGCAGCCTTGAGGCAGGACCTGCAAGCAGCATCACAGGAGAGAGAGAGATGCTTATTTATTTTTGCTATTTGTTCTTCTGAAGTCATGTGCTCTCCATCCATTTTATTGTTGCCTGCACGGCGCAGCTGGCGCAGCTCGGCTCTGCACAGAGCTGCTGCTGGGGCCGCTGCAGTGCCGGGTGAGACTGGGGCCCAGGGTGGCACCGGTGGTGGTGGCAGGTCTCCAGGGGTTGACATAGCATTCCCCAGCGCTTGAACTCTCACACACGTGGTCCCTGGCTCCTATTAGAGGGAAACAACCAGTTGCACTGCTGATGGATCACCTCTTCCACTGGCAAGAGGAATAACAGTAAGTCAGAGAGGAGTGAATAATCTAAACCAGCTTCAGAGGGCGGCCTGCAGAGGAGGATGGAGTGAATTGTCTTTGCCTGTTGTTGTTCACTGTACTGAGGATGGAAATGCTGGGCACAGGTAGAAATTGAGGTGCCAGGAGCACAGCTTTGAAGCCCAGTTCTCCCTGTGGGCACCATTCGGTGGAGTGTTTCCATCACAGAGACATCTTCCCTCCCAGAGGGTCAGGAATTACAGCACAGTCATCTCTGGGCTGACATGTACCAAGCTTGCAAACCAAGAGGTTCTCACACCTAAGAGAAGCTCCAGAAAAAAAACCAAAAAACAAACAATTTGCTCCAGGGCTTTTTGTTGGAAATCAAAACAGAATACAGGAGCAGAGGGAGCTCTTGCTGCCATCCATTCTCCATACTCATGATTTCCAGTAGAGTAGCTGTGGATCTTGTAGCCTCTTCATGCTGTCTCATGGCTATCCTGATAGGAAGCATGTCCTTTCCCTGGTGTTTAGAGAGGATACATCCTGGAGCCTTACAACAGGTCTTCTTACAGCCTGGACTTTTATATCTTTGCATGTTACAGCTGGAATATGTTGTACAGCGAGTTCCTGGGGAAAGCTTGCAGCCTCTTACTGTAAATCATCACAGCCTGTCGAAGGCAGGGCTGTTAACTGGCTCCGTGGTGAGTGAGGATCTCTTTCTTAGGCTTTGATTTAGGGCGTGATTTAGAGCCTGCCCTGCGCTCCAGACTCCGCGGTGTCCGTCACGATTTTGGATGCGGTTTTGGCCAGAAGTCCTGAGTCGGCACAACTGATCCCATTTAGCCATTCCTTTACCCTGCCCTGGCTGCGTGTGTGGCTGTCAGATACATTGCTAACACTGGAGACCTCTGTGGTAATTTATCTTTGCAGTTGTGGATGCTGACTTGCTAAGCAGGGTGGAAGACAGGGAGGGTGAGGCGTTGAAACCATCTCCTCATGCAGGCAGCACATTCCAGGTGAGGCTGCAGGACCAGAACAATAAATAAAAGGAGTTTGTAGGCAGTTACAAAGAAACTAAAACTAACCAGGGAAGAACCAACAGAAACGAGGTGTGACCCTAGGGAGGAGGCTGGGGATTCAGGGCAGGCAGTAGGACCAGGACAAGCAGGTGTGAATCCTCAGCTGGACTTCTGGGATCAGTG